>OMNM01030421.1:13282-25193 GCA_900302745.1 Parablennius parvicornis
GCCGGGTTTTTTTTTTTTTTTTTTTTTTTTTTTTGTGTGTGTTGTAGGTTCATGCAGCCACGTACGAAGACTTGGACAAGCACGGTAAATACAAGCTGCTGCACTCCACCAGACACTTTGGAGGCATGGTCTGGTACCTGGTCAACGCTCGTAGGGTAGACGGGCTGCTGGTGGACGTGCTGAGGAGGGAGCTGTGAGTGTTTACTTCACTCTTTTCTTTCCATCCAGGCAGAAGCTCGGATCCGAAGCCTCACTTTGTTTTTGTTTGTGCGTTTGTTTCCCAGGCTCCGGGATGCCGTGAGTCTAGTCTCCCTCTTCCACATGGTTCACCCTCACAGCGACTCGGCTCAGGAAGCCGCCAGCCAACAAGCCACCGGCACCGACCTGCTCAAGGTGAGGACACTGCAGAAATGGATACAATGTGTTCCCACAGCTGAAATTGATTGCAGCTGTTGTATTTTCGTGGTGAATCAGGAGTCGGCGTAGCTCCTCAGAGGTCGAATCAAGTCTGTCTCATCTAAGGTTTCCTGGGTTTTTCTCCACCGTGTGAGCAAAGCTGGAGTGTCCAGAGGTGGCACAGCTTATAAAATGCCACAATATATAAAAAGTAATCTCCAATCAGCCCTAGCGTAATGGCCACATGCTGGAAGTTTTGTAACTTTTGCTTTCAAAGCAGCCAAGGCTGCTTTGATAGCCCAAGGAGAAGCTTCAAACTCACAGGCCACGCCCCCTCACAGCAGGCACACCTGTATAGCTGCGTTCTTCAACAGCACAGCTTTTGTCTTGCTTCAGAAATACATTTCGCTGAACTGGTTCAGTAGTAAAAGCAAAGGTTTGTGTGCGAGCCGCCATGTTGGTCCGGTTTTAGCCGCAGGAGCTGACGACTTTGAGTGACGCGTTCAGGGGCATCACGTAAAGCCGCCCTCCGACATGTTAACGAGCTGCAGGCTCCATGCTAAACATGATTAAAATATGACTGATAGCCATTGGCGAGCTGGAACGGGCATGCGCAGCACACGTCAGTGCCGAAGTTTCGGCAGTGCGGCACTGACTTACTTCGGCCCCGACGGTTGGCACAGCCAAACTAATTTTGTCTCGGCCGAAGAAAATGACGTTGTTTTGTTCGGCAGGTCCCAGAGTGCTAAACTTTCTTCTTGTTCTTATGGAGTATGAATTAACCTTTAGCATGGCCAAGGCTAGACCTTCATCCAATGGAGGATCTCTGGCATAACCTGAGCAGTGCTGTGTACTGACACTCTCCTTCCGCTCTGGCTGAGCTTGAGCTATTTTGAAAAGGAGCCGAAGTTTCAGTCTCTCGATGTGCACAGCTGGTAGAGACGAACCCCAACAGACTCGCAGCTGTGATTGCAACTAATAGTGGCTTCGTAAAGTATTGAATCAGGGAGAATGAAGACAAATGACTGCCACACTTTTCATTTAAAACATTTTTTTTTTTTTTCACTTCATAATGATCATCTTTGTGTCAGTCTGTCATATATAATCCTAATACATGTTTTTGTGTGCAATGTGACCAAATGTGGAGATATTTTGCTATCAGTACAGCCCTGACTCCTCAAAGCATCGACTATTAGGCTTCTGAAGGTTTTGAAATGTAAGCAGCGAGTCCCTTAAGTTATGAGGCGCCTCGGTCGATCGACCTTCTTTATCAGACGTAATCTGAGCAAGAGAAACAAGAAGCAGAATTGACAATAAGATATAAAGAAACAGTCACGCTCAGGAAGCTGCCACCAACAGTGATCACCTCCAGTCACTAATCTGCTGATTGGCAGCTCTGTCACACACCCTATTATTTTTTTTCCCCCCCATGTATATACTATGTGCTGCTATTGGATCCGGGTCCAATGAACTGCGCCCCCTGCATGCTCAGGGTGAATCAGGAGTCGGCAAAGCTCTCCGGAGGTCAAATCAAGTCTGTTTCATCTAAGGTTTCCTGCAGGGGAGGTTTAGGTTTTTCCTCCAGCGTGAGAACCGTGGGGCCGAGCTCAAGAAACATCGGGTCTCATTAGAGCTCACAGCACGTCGGCCTTAAAGCGTAGGGGAAGGGACACGGAGAGTGACAGCCATTTAATGTGGAGAGGTTAGGAGCAGGAGACATGTGTTTGTGTATGTGTGTGCGCACGCACACTACAGTCAAGGCCTCTTCTTTATTCATGGTTGATTGCAGAGCTTCCTTTAGCCACTCTGCTACTAATACAATTAATACTGATACTGTTGTGCACCCCATAGCTTCAGTATGATTGGCGGGGGGTATTCACTCCTTTTCTAATTTGCTGACCTCTGACCCCTGGTTTCTGCAGATCTACGCCCAGAAGGAGTCCCAGAGGTCGGGCTACATCGAGCTGGCTGTGCAGGCTTACGAGCAGATGCCTTCTGAGGACTCTGCTGCCTGACTGCCTCGTACATACAGATCGATATTTATAAATCCATCCACACTGAGAAATGGTTGCTGATAAGAGGAGACACAGACCAGGACGACGTCTCTCCCATGTGAACAGTTCTTCTGTGTGTCTGACTGAAAATGTACATTTGAGAAATGTGAACCATTAAAGTATGTATGAGTTACAATATGTGTATATATAAAAAAAAATAAAAACAATATTTCTACTGAAATGTCCAGTTATGTCTTTAATGTTTGTTAGTAAAATACTGGAGTCAAGGCTTTTTTGATTAAAGTTTACATTTTCTCCTTGGTGTCTTCTCACAGTCCAACAACAAGCTTGTTTGGGTGAATTTAGTGTGTGTGTGTGTGTTTTCTGCAATGGAGGAGTGACTGGAGGGATTACATGACCTAAGGATATGCTCTTTTTGTTCCTCCCTAGTGTTTAGTGGCCTTTGATTAGGAGATGGACAACTTGAATTAATTTTCTTTGTCTCACAATACTGTTACATTTTGTCTGCTTTCTGATCAAGTAATAAATGAGAGAGAACTATTTTTTGATCCTCAAAAGCAGAGGTGTCACTGAGTTTGACCCTGTTCTCAAGATGAAATTTGCAAGCAGTGTGAACTTCACATAAACTGCCACCAGGGGCGCACTTTTGTCTAGGGTAGAATCGGTTCAGGTGATCAGGATTACCACACAAATATTGAAATGTGTTTACATTATAGACCATTTCTAGAATGTTATTATGATCTTAATATAAACTAACCTTTTTTAGATTCCAGCTGCGTGTGACCTAATTCGTATTCTTAAATAGTGTAATAGAAATCTACTGTGTTTTGAAAATTGTGAACCACATGGTGAACTGAAGTGTGGCGTTGTTAAGATTGTAGGTTTTCTATTAAAATTTCAGTTTTGTCATGTGTCCTAAAAGGATAGTTTTTTCAATGTAAACTTCGTAATGATACTTTAATGCTCTGTTGCACTAAAACAAATACAGAGAGTTCTAATTGTTTATAGATTATAATCCTATTATACTTTACTTGGGATTAAATTGCACTGTTTGTGGCCCCTGAAGTAAAATAAGTGACGCCCCTCATCTTAAGTTTATCAGTGCACCCAGTACAAATCATGTAATCATGCGCCGTTTTTAATTAAAGAGTGTTAATTTACTGAACTATGTGTGGAGCCACTGACACCTAATGGCTTTAACATGTTAGTTTACAGGTATGTCGGTAATGATGTGCTGATTTATAAAATGAAAAAAGAACTATCATTTTCTTGATTCATTTGACATTTTGTCTTTGTCTTGTGGCTTTTCTTCTTGAGCAAGGTTTTGCTTTGCTTCTGTCCTGTGATTGACTGGCTTTATGCTCGTTATCACATTATGTCGGCGTTATACAATACAATTCCTCAGCAAAATTCTGCAGCGGTGGTCGGAGAACAAAACAATAAGATGAGATGACCCAACTCTGCTGAGTCAGGATTAACTCCTCTTCATTCATCCATCACTTACTAACACAGAAAGATTTATTATCTTCGAGATACTCTAATTGGAGTTTCAGGCGACTTGTTACATGTACTGTGTATTTAGGGGCCTCGGCCTGGAAGTCCAGGACCCTATTGTTTTTGCTGTTTATTTTTGTTTCTTTATCCACCATGCCAAAGACTCAAACCCAAATTTGACCCTTGTCAGCTTTAATTGTGCTTTAATTGTGTTTGATATTTGTTTTGATAAAGGTTCGGTGTATTAAATGCTATTTAGTCATTTCTGAGTAGTTTCATTGTATGAATTGGAATTTAGAAAGTCATTTTATTGAATTTTACCACACATGAAAATTGCTGCAAAGAAGTTATATGAACAAAGCAATACTTTTTTCACTTTAATTCAATCTGTGGTGATGGAATGAGGAAAACGATCAAATAAATAGTCAAAGATTAAACAATTTTAGGAAAAGGGGATACATTATTTTTGATTTACATGATGAAATGGCATTCACAGTACTTAATATCTGCAGACAGTATGTGATGGACTTTTGCGTTTTTTTCAGATTACAATATGCCATTGGGAGGAGAATATAGTTAGTCAATGTCTATGGTATTAACATTTCACAAAAGATAATGCACAAAATCTATCCTCTCGCAATGATAGCAGTAAAAAAATAAATTCTATCATATTGAATTATAGTGTATTTTTCAAAAACATGGTTTGTGTTATGGGATCAGAAACTGTTGTCTGAAGGACTTAATTTTAAGAGTGATTTATTAGGGAACAAAGCAGAATAAACAAAACCCTTTCAACGAAAAATAACTGTTGGAAACATTTTTTTAAATCATAATTTTATTGCAGTGTAAAGTTCAAAATCCAAGTAATTTAGATAACAGTGTCAAGGTAACGCTTGGTTTTCAGGGGATCAGGGTTGAAGAAGCAACTACTAACAGGAAGCAATGACAAGTTTTCAACAACTTGCACAACACAAATAATTAACTCCACTCAAGATTCACCAAAGCATGCATCTTTTATTTGAAAAGACAAAAGAGGAAAATAAAGTTTTAAAACCAAAGAAAAGGCAATTGTAACAGCAACAATAGCACAGTGTGCTGAAACTTTCTCTGAAATCCTGAAGCAATTCCAAAAGACAACAGAGGTGAAACATCATCAAAAAAAGGAAGGGTGTGTACTGGTCCTTCTGGTTCTGGCCTGTTCAGCATGTCTGACTACATAAACGCATAGAAGTATTTAAAATACTGAGGTCAATACCTTTGATAACATTTTGATCAATAACACCATTAAAAGAGGTATGTAGAACAAGAAGAGTTACTAGGAGAATGAATGTACTACTCATGTAAACATGTTGTTTTTTTGAGTTGTAAACTAAATTATTCAACTGGCTGTGATGAGATTCATCAGTGCTGATGTTATTATTTACACCACATGTAAAAAGCCCATCACCGACATTTTAACATTTTTGTGGATGGAGCTGATCTCAGACCTGCGAAGTGAAGCTCATCTTTTATTGTCAGCACAGAAAACTTTACATATTTAGAAATAAGACTTTTAAAAATAGAAAAAGGTCCCCAATGACTAATCCCTATTTGCTCTTTAACAGTTTTTTTTTTTTCCTTTTTACTACTGAAACATTTTTTTCAAACGAGGATTTTAGCTTGTGTTTGTGTCCAGACTCAAATCATAAAAAAATCTAATCTTTGCAGTCTGGGTATGAATATAATATTATAAAAGCCCCTAACCAAAATTTGACACCCCCCATTTAAAGGCATTTTAGGCTCCTGACTTGTCTGGAGTGATGGCTCTTTGTATTATTTGGTCACTGAAAAGCTGGCTTGAGAAAGACGCTGCTTTCTATTCAACTAGAAAATCATCATCCAGGTTGACATCGGTGGTGTCGATGTCTTCCATGTCAAAATTGTCCAGATCCAAATCATCCAGACCCTACCAGAGGAAAATCATTTTTTTTTAATCTGAGTGAAAGAAATTCAGGAAAACAAATCATGGGTAAAACAGTTATTTACCTCATCGCTGAGCTCCTCCTCCAGCTCCTCTGCCGTTTCCTGGGATTCCCGTGGAGCTGCTGCCTCTTCCTCCGCTCCGCCCTCTCCCTGGGTGACTACAGGGGTTGATGTCTCCAGCTCCGCGTCCAGCGCTGCCTGAGGAACAAACAAAGTCTCCAGCTTGTCCTCGGGCTTCACTGGAGGCGTGGGTATGGGAGCCTTCTCCTCGTCGGCTTCTTGTGCCGGGGTTGGCTTCATCGGGTCTTCAAGGCAGTCGAGCAGTGGATCGAAGGTCACCCCGGAGAGGGTTTGGACCGGAACAAGATTGTCCATCACCGAGGTTTCAAAAGAGATGAGCTCCTCTAATGCTACATGTGAAGGTGCTGCTTCTGGAACCAGCTCATCACTAAGAGCAGTCTCTTCTGTTTCTGAAGCGGCAGACTCTGTCACCGGTGGGGCTTCTGTGGAGATTAAATCTGTTTCCACTTCTTCCTCAACAGTTGGTTCAGGTTCAGTTGTAGTGTCGATTGTCAGGTTAGTGTTTACAGCATTAAGTAGAACATCTTCTACTGCTGCCACCTCATGCTCTGTGTCCACTGGCTCCACAATGGTTTCAGTAACAAGAGCAGTGGGTGGAGCCTCTGGAGACGGTTCCCCAACTTCTTGGCTGGCGTCTTCTTCAAGAACGGACTGTGCAACCTCTGGCTCTGTGGCAGGAATCTGCCCAACGGGCTCCTCTGGAACGTCGTCCTCTACAGAGTCTGAAGCCTCTGATTCTGCTTCCTCCTCACAAGACGCTGACTGAAACTCTGTTGGCTCAACGCTTTCTTCTGCTACCGTTACCTCAAGAATGGAGGCTGCTGTTAAAACGGAGTCTTCCACTGCTGTTGAAACTGCATCAAAGAGGACCTGTTGAGGAGGAACAGGCTCCTCTGCTACCGCAGCTTCTGAAGGTTCAACTTTTGGAACAACCGGCATCTTGAGGGTTTCACTCACAACGTCCACCACCTCCTACACAGAGACAAACAGATCGTTACAATTCAGTTTCACAACTTCTAAAAGACATTCTAGAGAACCGTCTGAAGTTCATCACCCCATTGATAATTGAACTCTTAATCAGCATTCACAGCATGCAGGGATATTAACCCTGCTTCTCACAGTGAGTCACTTGCAGAGTTTCCCCATTAGTTTCATCATTCGTAAGCAAATAGTGCTGCCGCATAACTCAACATGAAAAGAACAAGAAGATGTTAAATATAGTGTGTGTGGCTCCTGTTTATATTCATTAGTGATTTTAGATGTAAAATTCAATAGTTTTTTCAATAGTTTGACTAAAATTTCTTGACTTAATTTCAAGTTTTATGAATAATTTTACTCTATTTGTATTCATGAAATCTCCAAATTTCATCCTTACTAACCTCATATGAAACATGTTTTTTCTCTATTGGTTTAATATTAAAGTCTTGTCAGTAACCTGGTAGCACTTAGAACAACAGCACCTATAAGAAAGGTAATATTCACCCTAATATTCAGTGATGAAACACAATGAAGTAAAGCCAGACTAAAATTTGGTCTAATAATTCAATATTAAAGGCTGATTCAGAGTTGGAGGCAAGCCACCCTAACATAGTAGGGAAACAAAAAATACATAAAGAAGCATAACATGTCCCACACAGGCTGCCATGACCTGATGTCAAATGCACAGACAAGTAAAAGCCATGCCAATAGGTATTTATAGGTGACTGGTTTATCTGACGCAGATTTAATCGTCTCACCTCCTGATCGGTGGCAATTCCTTCTGGTGTAAAACCTGCAGACTCCTCCAGGACATTACGATCTTCATTTGGCTGAGAAACAGAAAAACACACACATTTTCATTTAGAAGTCATTTCTTGATTGTGCAGCTAATGCAACAACTGAAACTACTTTATTATAATAATTAAAATAATTCAGGTTCAGTTCATGAGAAGTTAACTGTTTAAAATGCAAAATGGCCTGACTCCTCCACTGACCGTGATGAGCGGGTATTCCGCAGCCGGTCTGACCCCGGCATGAGTGCCCTTCAGGTACTGCTCAGCCAGCAGAGCTTGCTGGAGGCCAGGAAAGAGGTTGCTGTACTGGGTGGGGTCAGCCAGAGCATCTGCCGCCTTCTGGTTGACCTTGGAGAGACTCTCCTTCCACAGCTTCACCACCCTGAGGGAAGAGGAGCGTTTACAGGTCAACCGTAACAAGACGAGGAACAGGCACTGTGAAAGCTGTCAGAATTATCTTAACCTTTTCAACAATGCTGATTTAGTCCTTGTGGCTTTTTAAACTATGGAAATGTTGCCCGCTCATCATAGGACGAACAGATAATCTCAAACATTGAAGAGAATAAGTAAACTTCACACAGAAAGACCCACTAAACCAGGACTTGAACGGGGGGGGATTTCTTCATATGAAATTCATGAATTCTAACTCTGTAAACATGATACAGAGTGATATTTGTTATCAGCTTACCTCGGGACCTGGCTCGGCATGTAAGTCCGTGCCAGGAAAGCCGCCTCGGGCAGTCGATCTGTTTTGATCAGGAGTTCCAGACACTTGTCCACTCTGAGCAAAACACAAGAAAACCAAAAACAGTATGATGAAGGCCGACCGACTCACAACAGCTCTTCTCAATTCTCCTGCGCTCAGACGCTCACCTCCCCTGCATGAAGTAGGTGAGGAAGGCCACATTAGTCTTCCCGTCCCTCTCCGCGCCCTCGGCCAGTTTCCCCACCATGCCCGCGTTGCCCGAGGTGGTGGCCAGCAGCAGTAATCCCCCGTAATCCTGTGCTTGGTGCAGACACTCCTGAGCCAAGCTAAACTGGCACTTTGTAGTCGCGAGCTCTGCCAGCTGCTTCCATTTGTGCTCTGACTAAAGCCCCAGCATGTGGAGGTGCCAGAGAGACAGGAGAGAGGATTACCACATGGCGAGAAGTATTAACCGCGACAAGACGACACCGCGAAGCAGTCGGCGAAGCCTCAGCTCCGACTCTTCCTGCCAGACAGTTCATGTCACTCAAATGGTCTAATTATTTCTGAATCATTTCCTGAAGATGTATTCAGAGGATTCCTTTCAAGTCTTCAGGCTCTTTTCAACATTTCAACAACAGCAGCAGCACAATGACCTTCTAAATATACATTTATGCTCTCAATGCATCCTTCACCCTGATGATACACTTATAATACAGCTCATAGCTAAATAAGGGCAAAGTCAATAATAATTCTTCACTACTGCCTCACAACCACAATAAATTAGATGTTCAGTACGCTTAAGATGCTAGCACGTAAGAGGGTACAGTGGAGTGGCTTCGTCTGTGGAATTTCTGTAGCATATTTATTCTCCCTGAATACTCCAGCTTATTGCTGTAGTCGAGCTTGCTTTGGTGTGAATGTGTGTCTTTCTTTGCCCTGTGATGAATGGCTTAGGATGTAACCTGCCCTTGATGGTAAATGTGACTAGATTGGTAGTTTGTTATCTTCCAAACCTGAAGCTGCCGACTCAGTCCCCATCTCCGCTTGTTCCTGTGATTCAGCATTGTTGTTATGATCCAATAAACCAGAGAATGGTTGACCAAGTTGGGCTGCATGATATCAGGTATCATACCATAATGATATCATTTGCCAAATATACATTAACTTTAGTAAATTACATTATAATTGATTTTTCTAGCTCTGATATTTGTTTTTCAAAGTAACATAACTTTTTCTCTTGGTTCTAATTTACATTAGCTGTGGGTGAGCTGTGTGTTTTTTATTCTTTTTTCGTTCTATTTTTCCACACTTTGTGATCCGAGATGTTGATATCTACAGAGTAGGCAGGCATATAGAGCAGGACGGCTCCAACGGACTGGCCATATATTTTGACAACACATTAACATATTAAGAATAAATGCTATGAGTCATATCATAAATAGCGACACATTTCAAATCCATGATTTCATCGAAAAGGGAAGTTTGTCATGAAATAGAAAAACTCTTGCTCCTTGCATTCTTTAAACTATTAATATCTGTATTTCTGTTCTACTTGTAGCCACATACACACGCACACGCACACACAAACACACACACACACACACACACACACACTGCCCTGACCTCTGCTTCCAGAGCCAGTTGGTAGGCTGTCTTGAGCTCTCCCAGCTGCAGAGCGAGTTCAAACCTGTGCTCCGGGTCAGTGGACACAGCTAGCGCCTGCTGTCTGAAGCCCTAAATGACACAAGAAAACACACAACAGACTGTCAGTCGCAGTAACTTGATGAACCCGGGGCACGGTGGAAGATAAGGCGAGAAGAGAATGTAAAAAGTGCTCTCTGAAAGCGTAGGAAACAACATCCTTATTTGACAGACTTTTTTTTTTTTTTTTATAACAATAACATAGAGTCGATACAAATAGATTGAGTACAAAAAACTATTAGAGTATGAATACCCCAATGTCGCATTGTGCCCGATGTTCTGGGACTCGTCTTCCAGAACTCAAGCCTTCATTAAATGCACAGCAACTCGTTTTATCACTTGTAGATGAATGAAGCATCCTTCTTCTTATAATGTAAGGTGAAGTGCTAGTCTAAAGTGTATTTTTCTGGTTGATGAATGATTATCGAAAAGAAAAAGCTTTTCTATTTATTGATTTATTATGGCCTAGAGCAGGAGTGTCAAACACATTTGACTTCAGGGGCCCAAAGAGACAAATTTCATCTTGAGTGGGCTGGACTGGTAAAATAGTGCCATAATATACTTTAAATTTCATCTTTAAAGTTTTGTTCATTGCAGCACAGAGTATACATGATGACAATGTTTATATTTTCAAAAAAAAACAAACAAACAATTACGACTGAATTATTAAAGATTATAATTTCAACATAAACCTATTTTTAATGAAATCGTCTGGAACAAAAAAATATAAAGCCTTTTGGGCCTTATGTTTGACACCCCTGGCAGATTTGAACCTACTGCTCCTGACTGATGGGTTATATGCAGAGAACAAATTTCACTCTACGTTGTCTACGTATCTGTGAAAAATAAGGGACTCTTCTTCTAGAAAATGACTTCCACATGCAGAACTTCTAACATGTATGTACCTGTTTCTCGAGGAAAAGTGCTACCCTGGTCCTCTGCTCCTTGGGGATTGTAGGCAGAACTTTATCAGCCGTGCTGAAATCTTTCCTCATGACAGCCGTCTGGTACTCCAGCATGGAGAGAAGCAGAGAGTAGCTGATGATATTCAGCTCTTTGTCTCCCAGGTACAGACGGTCGTCCTTTGGGATGTAGCCCAGCAGATACATCGTCCTAAACCAAGGAAGAGCTTTAGTACTATGTTTTATGGGGGATTTTGAATTTACTGTGTGAAAATTGACTGAAATGCAACAGGGAGGAATAAAACTCCGAGAAGCTTGGTTGTACCTGTCCATATGAGCGATGGTGATGATCTCTCCTCCGACATAGTAGTTGAGTCGGTTGAGGGAGCTGGTGTAGATGAAGCAGTCTCCAACCCAGAGCCCCGTCTTCACCACCTCTTGGACCTCCCCGAGTACCTGCTCATCATTCAGGCACAGAGTGCAGAGGAATGTGATGGTAGGATTAGAAAAAAAAAAAAAAAAAAACCTCACTGTGGTGAGTGTCATTTTCCAGAAAGAAGAGATTTCTGACCTCAAAGGCGTCTTCTATCCCATCCTCAGTGAGCTCCTCCTTGGCTTCCCGGGCTGCCAACACTCGCTCCGGTAGATAACGCAGCACAAAGAAAGACTCATCCGTGGCGATGCTCACCAACTCCCCAGAGTCGGACCAGAAGATCTAAAGAAAACAAGGAATTACTAGATGGCCAAAGAAACCACTGAGCGTGAAATGAAAGGCCAGTTAAAATTGCGACGAACATGTTTAGGTTGAATCTCGACACGGCGGATCAGTTCGTTGTTCTCCCAGTCGAAGAAAGCCAGGCCGCTGTTTGACTTCACTCCCAGTAACAAGCCCCCAAAGAT
>OMNM01030425.1:0-19181 GCA_900302745.1 Parablennius parvicornis
TTCAACTCATAGTGGTCATAACAGATAAGACAATCAACTCAAATTATTCATCCTGCATGCACGCACGCACACTGCTGGACGAGGTGAATGTTTGTACAGAAACGTTTTGACAAATTTCAACAGATGTGACTTATAGTCCAGGAAATATGTTGAGATGAGATAGTTCATCAAAACACAGGACATTATCAAATTTGACAATCTACTGTTATGTTTTTGTGTAAAAAAGTAAGAAAAAAAAAGCTAAGCAGCTGTAATCTCTACGTATATGACATTTTCAAGTGAACACAGAAAACCTTCGCTGCATTTTGGGGGTCAGTTTACTGTACATGACAAAATCTCCATTCGCTTCATGGAAACAGAGGAAGTTTTTCTGAAACTCTGCTACTGCGCATGCACACTATGGCCATAGCAAACAGTTTTTCTGCACATTCTCAGTAGATAAGAACAATGTTTCCTCCGTCACATCATGACTCAGTCCATACTCTACTGGTACTTGATAGTTTTTTAGTTGGCAGTCATCGTAATAACAATCCAATTTGGTCGTCTGTTCATAAGAATGTCCGTGTACTCCAATTGTTAATGTTTATAGTGTATTATTCTCTGTGACCATGTGTTTGTTTTTTCAATGAATAAACAAAGAACCACCAAAACATGAAAACTACATTGTTTTCAGCGTTTCTGAACAACATGCTGTGCAAACAGATGTTTGCCGTATGAATGTGAAACTTTCACACTGACGAAGAAGAAGCTCACAAGATCTGAGAAGATGGCGAGCCGCTGCAGAACTTTTGGGGTTTTTCTAGAATCTGTCACAGCAGCGGACATCTGCTTTTAAGAGGCAGCTGTACAGATGCTGCATCACAGGAGACAGACTCACTTCAGAAGAGTCCATCTGTTGAGTGACGCCGACCCGCTCATCACGTGTTTTAATTGATGGAAGCCGTTGATGTATCAATCCATGGTCGATGCTGTCATTTTACTGAACACGGCTCGTGTTGTTATAAACAGTATCACAGATTTTCTCTGGGCTTCATAATTAACATTTTGCTGGAGTAAATCCTTGGCCGACAAAGGAGCTGCACTTTAACTCCTTTGGGGTGATTTGGTGGTTAAATATGAGAGTTTGTTCATTAGCTGGGATTCAGACAATGTAACTGTGACATATTCGACTGAAGAAGCGCTGTTCCATTAGAGAAGAGGACTACACAGTTCCTGATGCTGAGGAGACAGTGTTTATGAAGAGGGTAGAAACCAGGTAGCAATTGGTAGTCCTAATGTAATTGTCCACGAGAGGACAAACAAACATGTTGCAACTAAACATTTTCTAACTTACTATAATGCAATTTTTGCTAAATAATAAGTTGGCACAAAAATAAGGAAGTTGTCTCATTTTAACTTGAATAAATATCATCGACTCTTAGAGAAGTAATCGTGTTGCGTCTTTTTCAAGTGTGGAAATATGAGCTTCTCCATCATGACACCAAGATGTTAACTCTGGGGGGTCCAAAAATTTTAGTTTGGGGTTACAAACAGCCTAGTTTCATCTGAAGTGGACCAGACCAGTAAATTAATTTAACGAGTAATTTAACAAGAAAGAAAAGCACCTCGAGAGCGCAGACCTCCGCCAAATGGCGTTTCCCATCTTCAAAGTGCAGCTATATCGTTAATCTGGATTGGATCCAGACGTCACTTGGCAGAATTCAGGACAACGATCCTCTGGATATACATGTCAACTTTCAAGAGAATCAAAACAAAATTATATGAGTTATGATTTTTGCAACTCGTAAACGGGGTTTCCAATTTTAACTACCAGAATTGTTCCTGACCTTATTCTGGATCCTATCTGGATGAAATTCTACACCTACTAGATATGACCATCCCACAGATCACTGAACTTTTACAAGTCAATCAGATATGATCTCTAAGAGATATGATTTTTTGAAAATGGCTCAATGATAAGTAAAGGGGAAAAACAGGATCTTTGATATATTATTTTTTTGTATCCAGATGGTTATCCAGATCACTCTCCAGATCACTCTCAACATTTAATGGAACCTAGGTTGGTTCAAGACACATCTTCTGGATTTTTTTGGAGGATCGGGTCAATGGTTCTTGCGTAATCTTGCTAACAAACAGACAAACAGACAGACAAACAAACCCTGGCAAAAACATAACCTCCTTGACGGAGGTAATAATAATTTTCCCCAAAGCCAAACAATTACTGCTAAAAATTACATCTCAACATGAAGTCAATTTTAATGAAACCTTCTTGTGCAAAGTACAGTGAAATATCCTCCAAAAAACTTCTAAGCTGTTGCATTATGGGTCTTTTTACAAACTCACCCTGGCAGCATGGCTTTGATGCTAATTCCAGTTTGCTAGCTTTCATGGCAGTTTGTCTGATATCCTAGCTCATGTCAAAGTGTTCTGTTGTTTTTCTACTTTTAAGAAAGTTGTTCTTAACAAAATGTTCTTTGAAATTGGTGGTTTGACCAGATTGTAGATACTTGTGGGCCAGTTTTGGCCGTGTGACACCCCTGTGTTAAATGTTCTCAAGTAACACCGTGTAAATGGTAAATATATTTTCACTGTGGCACCTTTTTCAATGTATGCAAAGCTCTTTACACTGTCAGTCACAATTCTATCAATCCGTACATTGGAAGCAAAGTTCAATGTCTTGGACATTTGAGGAAACGGGGAGATGAGAAACTGAACCTGCAACCTTGCGATTTGAAGACGAACCAACCAATCCACAGCTGGAGATATAAACTGCAAAAGTATTTTGTCCCAGCAGGGCTAAGACTTTTTTTTAGATAATTAATAAGTGACTCTGAAATCTGGGTCTAGAATTAATTAGGCTGCTTGTTCGGTATGCAACTTTATCCAGAAAACAAATGGTTATATTTTGTGGAACTCAAATCTCCTATTTCTTATAAATGCATCACAGCTGTTCCTCTGCTAGGGCCAGCAGAGAAAAGCATTGCTAACCTCTGATCGAAGCTGGACGCTGCTATTGGGGTAAAATGTTGTGTATTTTGTTGCTGCTGGCCCTGACTGAAGCACCAATGCATCTCTGTAGCAGTGAGCATGAAGCCATTGGAGGAAAAATGTCAGCGTGTCAGTTTTTTAATCTGTGTGTACAGGATTTGTGCACCTGTAATTAAGAAGTTGTGAATGTGTAAGTGTGGTGTTGTATTTGAGGAAAAAATAATTCTACACAGGTACACAGAATAATTACAGCTACACAACTCACGGCATACATCTAAAACTCATGGTACACAACTACAAATTCCACTTTTACAAGTGCTTAAAACTTTTTCACCAATAATACCTCCATACTGTCTGCCCGTCGTCCACGCACACACACACACACACACACACACACACACACAGGCGAGCTGGCGTATTAAAACGGTGATGCTTGGCTGCAGAGCGCCGCCTCCCTGTACAACAGCTTTGCAAACATTGTACGTTGCTGTTTTGAATCTCGGTGTTTTCACCATAAAATACGTGTGGAAGAACTTCACAATGATACAGGTGCACAAATGTTTTTCACTACATTTGCTACAATGATTGGAGGAAAAATGTGACTGTGTCAGTTTTTAATCTGTGACTTGTTTTAATCTGTGACTTGTAAAACTGGATTTGTGCACAGTAATTAAGAAGTTGTGAATATGTAAGTGTGATGTTGTATTTGTGGGGAAAAGAATTATTCTACAGGTACACAATTCACGGTACACAAATACTAATTCAACTTTTAAAGTGCTCAAACCTTTTTCACCAAAAATACCTCCATACAGGAAGAGCAGGAGAGAGAGAGCAGTTGTTTGCTCTGACGTATAGTACATATAGTGGTGACGGTATTTAGAAGGTATTGGTCAGCAGCAGGAGGCAGGCACAAAAATGCCCTCTGGAATTTTCTTGTGTTTCTTATTCTTGTGCCTGCCTATGCCAAGGCGCAAGGATTACTATTCCTAGAAAAGCGTCTATTTTTATTATAATCTTCTGCCATTTTTCTCAGAGTAACTAGACCCGCACCATTTTAGGCATATACACACAAAGCACATCAAAATGTGTGGAAAATTTGGAAATGGTGTGTGTCTATTTCGATGAGCACCTCCAATCACAATTTCAGAAATTTTATTTTAAAAACGGCTAATAATTTCCCATTCAAAGTGGATGGGAAGCGAGTGAAAAACACAAATAATCCTCACTTTTCAACAGCAAGCCAAGTCACCATACTTTCAACCAGATACTCCATTAAACTTTTAAAACGTTGCCAGTCTTGTCCTCTATTCAGAAGTGAAAACATCTTTTTTTTTTTGTCTTTGATCACTTTTATGAGTACTTGGAGAAACTGCAAATTTACAAATAATTTACGAGTTAACACTTTAAAATAGCAGCTTCTTTGAGTTTCGGCCTAACATAACCAGGGTATTCACATTCATACATCTGACATGAATGAAACAAACTCATTCTTGGACTAAATTCGAAAACATTCCCATCTAGGAAAATAATTGAAGAACCATTTTTTACTCTAAATTCTGTTGTACAATTGTGTACACTCGCTCTTCACGGATGAGAAGATGCCTCTCAATCCTTTCATGTATTTACAATACATGTCTATTTTTAGCAGTTTGTAGTGATTCATCCAGGAAAATTAATATATGTATTTGCTACTTGGTAAACTGCGGAGACGTACATGTGAGTCAGTAAAACATTACAGTCTCATTAATGACTGGCTGAGGCTGAAGTAAGAGATACCAGAACTGAAGATAATGATATTATTCAGTATGCTTTTCAGAGAATATAAAGCTGCTCATCAAGGCAACACATGGTTTACCCCTCGCTCTGATTGGACAGTAGTTTGGGTACCTGATTCATGTTACACTGGCCCTGTTGCTGCTGCACGTTGAACGCGTTCTGTCCCTGGTTGGATGGTGGCCCACATGCTGGCTGCATGCCCATGAAGCCTCCATTTGGCAGAATCATCCCGGACATCATTGCCCCTCCGCCCATCATGGTGGTGGGCTGGACGCCTCCACCCATGGCTGGGGCAAAGCCCTGAGGGGTTAACTGCATTGGAGGCTGGACCATGTATGCACCTGGACAAAGGAACAAGAACACTCAGAATATTTACACAAACTACTTCATTTTCATTTCGATAGCACAGGAGCAGGCAGAGGAGTAGGTGGAAAAGATATACTACCTTTGAGGGAGAAACCTTCAGAACCAGATACAGAAGCGCTCACTCTTAGGTTAAACCAAAAATAGTAAGTATGTAAATTTTATTGATAAATTTTATTTATAAAGCGCTTTTCTCAGATAAAATCACAAAGTGCTGTACAAAAAGTGGGTCAACATAAACAACAGTTAAATTAAAACAACAGAGGCAACATTATAAAAACAAAACAAAGGATGATAAAACTTAAAATCAGTTGGCCAAAAGCTTTCCTAAAAAGCAAAGTCTTCTGATGTTTTTTAAGAGTCCACACAGTCAAGCTACCGGAGGGAGTGGTGTAAGACGTTCCATAGTCTGGGGGCTACCGCCTGGAACGCCAGGTCTTTACGGGTTTAAAATGAGTTTTTGGGGTTTTAAGTAGACCAGGCCAGAAGACCTAAGTCTTCTGGCCAGGGTCCAGTGTAGGGTCCAGTGTAGGGTCCAGTGTAGGGGTCCAACAAATCAGCAATATACTGACGGGCCTGACCATGTAATGCTCGGGAAGTAAGGACTAAAGTCTTAAAATCAGTACGAAATATGACAGGGAGCAAATAATGAGCTGAAAGAATGGGGGTGATGTGGGCTGTTCTGGGGGCACCTGTTAAAAGTCTGGCAATCTGGAGTCTCTTTAGAGTTGATTTGTTAAAATATGTGAAAACTGCACTACAATAATCAATGCGGGACGAGATGAACGCGTGAGCCAGATCGGACTTTGACAGCAAGCAAATTTCTCACTTTAGCAATGTTTTTTAGGTGATAAAAAGTTTTTGGTCAGTTGACAACAGTGACCCTCTAAAGACATTGACTGATCGAACACAACATCAAGGTTTTTGTGGCTGGTTTTAACAGATGCACCCAAAGCAAAGAGAGGGTTCTTGATCAGAGGGATGTTTTTATCAGGAGCAATGATCAGGGTTTCCGTTTTGTTAGAATTAATCTGAAGGAAATTTGAAGACAACCAGGTGTAATTACTGTTAGTTCAGGTATTCCTATGTGAGAGTGGTTGAAGAAATGGTGACATGGGCTCATCTTGACACTGCAGCTACCTTTACAGTTTATTACCAAGTAGAGGTCCAACTTCAACTTTTTCATGAAGCAAAGACTTGGGTCAACACAACTGCGAGGCTGAGAAATAAAAACCATCTGCTGTACGATGTTCTCGTAGTGAGGTCGTAGGCTCAAGTCCAAGCTGGGAATTTGAGACCATGGATTTCCTCCCTCAGTCAAAAGACATGCATACCTGGCTAATTGGTGACCCTAAATGGCATGTGCGTGTGAATGTGAGTGTGTTTGTCCTATGATGGACTGGTGACCTCCCCACGGTATGTCGCCTCCAGTGTTTGAACTAAAATAAAATAGTGTGGGTGATAAATTGATGGTTTTAATAATCTGATTCACTAATTGACTCTGTGATCTCCCTCCAGTGCATCCTTGGTATCTGTAGCAAAACCACTTTTTTACATCAAGGAGAGGTCGACCAGAAGGAGATTAAAAGTGCCACCTTGTAGCTCAACATATGTAACCATGCAGAATGGATCACCACATCCTGAACTCCTGGTAACTTGAGGACTAGTGGCTCAACCACTCTTGCAACTCTTTTAAGGAATAATCCATGGACATTGCTCAAATGTTTTCTATCAGGTGAACTAAAGAATTGACCCCAATATTGAGTTGACATTCCCATACCAGACATGATTTAAGGTTTTTGGAAGGCTGGAAACTCTTTAAAGGTCTGGTCAATGGTCCAACATTCTATGTGCTGCTTGCCTTCCTACCTGACAAGAGGCTCAGCCAAAGTTTTGAAATCTTCAACGAATGCAAAATGAAGAAGACGATCCTGATGAACTCAATATGAATAGTGCCGTGCTAAATTTTGTTTTCCGGGTATTTCTATATTTTCCTTGTGAGCAACACTTTGGTAATTGCACACGGCCCATGCCCACACGCATTGTACAGTGGTTGAGAGTCAGCATTTGGGGCATTAGCCTGGTGAGGCTCTTCTGGCTTTGATCTTCATCTGCATTTATTTGGATTGAGGAAAGATAATCAGATAGCGGAGAGCCCTTCATCTCCATTTCTAATTCTTATCCTGCATACATGTGGCAGCATGATCAATGCATACACACTGCACTGATCTATGCTGCCACACAGTGCTAATGCTTTCCCACTCACTACAAACATGCTTGTGTTACAATATGCACAATGCACGGGTGAATGTCCGCCCACACATAAAGAGTCTTGGCACTTCGGTCTTTCCACATTATGGCTGGGAGTTGAGAATGAATGTGCAAACACTTCTCTATTTTCACTGCTGCAGAGGGACTCTGCTAAATGCAGCACAGAGTGAATATGGCCTTCACTTGCCTCCATTTTAACGATGCATCTTTCCCCCGATGTCGGTGTGTAATGGTGATGCAGGTGTGTATCAGTATTTATGTACATACACCTACACCTGACAGTGCACCTTGTGCTTTACACACTGCACGTCTTTCTCAGCTCATGTTGGTTTACATGTTCTCCACTCTACACATCTCCAGCTTAACGCAGTGACAGGAGGAAATCACACAATTAACGACA
This sequence comes from Parablennius parvicornis, assembly GCA_900302745.1. Taxonomy (NCBI): domain Eukaryota; kingdom Metazoa; phylum Chordata; class Actinopteri; order Blenniiformes; family Blenniidae; genus Parablennius; species Parablennius parvicornis. Next base: position 7,799 of record OMNM01030425.1, read on the forward strand.
AACATTTTGTCCAATGACAATGGGAAACGTGATGTATTTGGAAATATGATTAATTGACAAGTACAGGAAGTCTCAAGGTCCATCTAGGCATGTTAATTTAATCATACAAATGATGATTTTATTACATCCATCAAGTTTGGAGGGGGAATCTCTCACGATAGCTCATAAACATCAAGCAGCAGGCACAGCTTCATTTTCTCACCACAACAATTTATAATTCTTGTGTTATAAAAGTGCTTCAATTACATTTGTAAGCAAATTTTCTGAAGAGAAATTCTCCTGAGAAACAAACTATTACTGTGGTCACATCCACGGGAAGCACAAATGCAGTGAAGAAGCTTTTTAAGAGTTGAAAACTATCTTGAGATCTTTCACTGGAAGATCACTTGGTCTGTTGTGGCTTGTTGTAGCTCTTTACTGTAATTTGTTGTTCATACTCATGATCCAGGTGAGGATCAGATATCTCCTTTTCATCCAAACGGAACAACTTGTCTCACAGCAGGTGGCAATAGGGATAACAAACCCACATAAAATGATTTAAAAGGCCAAAAGCAGAAACAGCAAATACTTTAAGCCTCTTACCTTTGTGTTTTGGTTTCTGCAGCCTGAATGAAGAAACTTTAACTCTTTAATGTTTTTCCATTGAAAAGTGGTTCAAAGCTTAACACATTTTTAAAAAGCATAATTGAAAAATATTGATTGATTGATCTCAACCCACAGACCTCTTCACCATCCAGAACCAGCGGGAGCTTTGGAAGAACTGCATGGACTGTAGAACAACAAAGGATGTCTGTCATGTATCTTTTATCAACCACATTTTAGTATTTTCCATCAGGATGCCCTGTCTAAAGCGTCATAAGGAGGAAACCACTCAGTTGAGGATGAAAAGTGACTCAGAGATTGGCTTTGTTCAAGAACTGACTAAAGATTAACGTGGAACAACAAGAACAAGTCCCAAAGTACAATCAGTCTTGTATTCTAAAAGCCGTCCATTGTGATGTATCTTTTTAATGAACTTAAAGTTAAATCAGTGAACGACTCTTGATATCGCACCATTGAAATAACTCAGAGTGACGATCATCACTACCAATCAGCTTCACCTTATTGCTGCAGACGGCTGTAATTATTCACTTAACGTTAAATAACCAGGATGTACACAACAACTGAATGACATCAAAGCCACAATGTTCACACTCATGGTCCCAAAATTTGATAACTTTGAGTGCTACTTTCCAGCACAGAGATATGATATTTGGGTGACAAAAGGTGGATTCAAAATCTCTTTGAATTTGAAATCCCAGAGTCACTGCTGGACCTGAACCTGGACTAACTCCAGCTGGAGAAACAGAGCTGTTACAGCTGATCAGCAATCTGAGGAGAAGATATCAATGTATGACATTATCTTCATTCTGGATAAGCATCTCATCTGTATATCCTGTCATTAGTAAGGCAAGCACTTTGCCTCTGATCCCTCTCACATCCACATACAAGTGTGAAGCGGGCTTTTCTGTTTTGACAAAAATACAGACAAAACACAGAAACAGTCTAATCACTGCACCTGATATTTGTGTTGCACTCTCCTCTTGTACACCAGACTGAGAAGCAATACAAAAAAGCAAGCAGGCTCCTGTATCATATTAACAAGGTCTAAGTAAAACAACTAGATATTTCTAGTCGGCTAGGAAGAAAATATTCATGATAAGTAAATGGAAACGTGCCAAGGGAGATCTGACATGGAATATAACTGCTGTAACACATTTTATGTTTTTTGACTGTTCAATTGATTGTTTGATAACAATAGCTGCACTTAAACACAAGCCTGATTGTTCTGATAACAGGCATGCGCATTAAAAAAACTTTAATGAAATGTGTTTTTGATAGTATGTTTGAATGTTTATATTGTTCTGATAACTGTTTGTTTTTGCTGATGAGGAAAAGAAAACCTGTTAACTTCCCTAAAATGCACTTATTTTTGCCTGATTTAAAAGCAATTAAAATGTAGGCTATGTTTTACTGATAATAGAAAATAAAAACAACGATATAGCCTGTTAACTCTGCCTAAAACCTTTTATTTAGTGTGATTTACAATTTATTTAATATGTGTTTATGTTTTCAATAATACATCCATGGCTGGTTTATCTATTCAAGATAAATATTAATACATAGGTGATGAAAATGGTCAGGAATTAAATTTCTGCACAAATTCGCTTCTCTTTCAATATATATATGAGACATATTGTGATTTGGGTCGTGATGGTTTGCCATTTTCAAGATGAAGGTGGAGTTGAATGCAGAGTCACTTCTGATGGAAACATCAGCATTGTCCAGTATGACCACAAATCCCTTGCAGTGTTTCAGAGATTCACCAGAGAAAAACCTGATGGGATTTGAAGAGTTGGCTACCAGTTCTTCTCCGTCTCAATGTGTTTCATGTTTAAAATTCTGTCTTTTTTTAATTTGCAGGGAATGATTTCACAGTGCATGCAAACATAGTTTATCCCAATTCAGTCAGTCAATGTGTATTTTACATATGTTGATATCATAATTACGATGATTTTGTGATATATTGTAGAGCTTTAGTAGGACATCACAACATATTTGCACCAGGAATTCTCTCCAGCCGGGGTTGTTTTTATACCATCGAAAACTTCTCCGAAAGGTCAAACATAACCTTCTTCTTTATGAAGCCATGGAATTCCACATTGCTCTTTTTGCCTTTTACAGAGGGATGATAACAGATTATTACAGAAAAATCTTGAAAGCATCATTTTATTTTAAGGGGAAGTCAAACTATTCAAACCTTTTACTGCCCATTTTTTTGCAAATCACCACTGCCATGTTGTGAAATATTTTGTGGTTGGTCATGCCCTTGGTGTTTCACAGACTTTGAGTTTGTGGAATTTTTGTGTGAGTAACAGCTTTTTATTTATGATGTTTTGCTTCCGTCTCTCTAGTCTGCCCTCAGAACACCAAGCCTGAGGATAAACACTAACCTGTGACCCGGCTGAAACCTCACCAGTTGAAGCAGACACACGGTTTCCTCCCTCCTTTTCACAGTGTCTCCTTCTGGTTAATGTTTGTTTACCAAGCATTTCACACATGAGTCGTTTCTCCATTTACTCAGAAGACGATCCAAATCTGTACACAGTTTTTTGTTGTTGCAGCCACACAGGAAACATGCCATCCATCGATGTGTTAAAGTCCAATGCTCAGCAACTCTCAGCACTCATTTAACAGCTGATCTCAGTGCACAGTTGCTGTTATTAACCTGCATTATACCGACAATAAAATGCAGTAAAATGAAGTAATCATAAAATACATTAAATTGTTGGCAGCAGCTCAGATTTTTTAAATGAGCAGTTCTCCCTCTGCTTGTGTGTTTCTCTGATGGTGCACTTGGAGCTTAATAATCATCAGTTTGAGTTCATCATACATGCTCACAACTTCACACAACTGGTGGATTTGTGCATTTAGGAAGACAGTAGCTCCAGTGGAGTTTACAGTGATCCAGACTGGAGTGTTGATGGGATTCAAGTGCCCCGCCTTCATCTCTGCCAGGAAGACAAATCCAACATGTTTTTTTAAATCTTCGCCCATGGAGCGAAGTTATGTTATGTTTTTTTCCTGGTGTATTTATTGGTATGTATGTATGTACTGTAATGTATAGTGGTCTAGTACTCTCTCGTGCTTTTGTGTTTAAATACGAGTAGTCCTTATCAGACTCTGATTCTCCTTTATTCACACTGATATGAAAAGCACAGATAAAACAGGCCACAGGTCTCACAGCCACAGTCCACGAACAGAATGAACTAAAACAGAATTACATTAAAGCTGCAAGCAGCGTTGGTCGGGACCTCGGGCTCTGGCCTCTGGCCCATTGGGGTCGGGCCAATCATGGTTTCTGGCTGATTTCAATTATTATATTATTAAATTTATTATATTATAATTAATATAACAAACATTTTTCAAGGTTTGAACAAAAAGTTTTAATGACTTTTATTTAGAAAAATGTGAGGGGGGCTTTTACTTCAAAAGCCAACTAAACTCTAATGTTGGTAATTGTTTAATTTCGCTTGGAATCGCGGGAACCAAAAAAATTATTGCTCTCACTCGTCAAAATGGTCATGTTTTAGGGAAGGTTGTTGTCGCGCTGCTGATGTGCTCGCTTTGTCGATCACAGTCCACAGTCGCCGCTTGTACGAGGTCTTCGATCACTGCTTAAGGATAAATGTCTCTTTTCTCATTCATTTCAATGAGAGGAGGCAGGCGGTGGGGATTAGGTGTTCTGAACTGATCACTAATAAAACGGGAACCGCTCTATGACCTCAAAAAGTTTTTCTGATGATTTGAGAAGAAGGGTCTCCTCTGTCATTTCACTGTGTTTTGAAGCTTGTAGGATATTTGACTTCAAAGGAAAATGCATTTGTGGGAGGGCCTTTTTGGGCGAAAATCTTATTTTGAAAGGTAAATTGTAGACTTCCTGTTGGATTTCAATCAGGGGTATCATTGCATGATTTGTAGGTCTTGATGAGATGAACAAATGAGCTTTGTTTTGATCTCCCTACAACAATTATAAGGGCTGCGGTGGCCGTTTTGGTGTTTCTCGGTGGCGCTAGAGAGCACATTTGGCACTGTGGGGGTAATTTTGTACATTTTCTGAAATTATTCACCCGTCATGACGAGCGTGCCAAATGTGGTGAGTTTTTGAGCATGTTTAGGAGGTGAAATTTGGGTTTTGAATGAGAGGAGGCAGACAGGGTGATACGGCATTCCCAACGTTTGACGGCTTATAAAACTGAAACCGCTGTAAAACGTAAAAACATTTTTGGCATATTTGAATAGAAGGGTCTCTTCTGTCATTTTATTGTGTTTTAATGCCGGAATGATATTCATCCTCAAAAGAGTATATGTTTGTGTGATGGCCTTTTTGGGTAAAAATCTTATTTTGAAAGGCAAATTGCAGAATTCCTGTTTGATTTAGGTCAGGTGTATCAGTGCATGATTTATAGGTCTTGATGAGACAAACAAATGCGTTTTGGTCTGATCTCCCTATGTAATTCCTACGGGCCGTGGTGGCCATTTTAGTGTTTCAAGGTGGTGCTAGAGCACATTTGGCACTCTGGGGGTAAATTTTTACATTTTCTGAAATTCTTCACCCGTCCTGATGAGTATGCCAAAATTGTTGTGTTTTGGAGCGTGTTGAGGGGGTCACATTTGAGTTTGAGTCCCTGGCGCGCTGGAATAAGAAACAACTAAGAAAACCTATGAAAAAGAAAAAACATACGAGGAACAATAGGGTCCTGGCTTTCCAGCCAAAGTCCCTAAATAAGAACAGTCACTCACTTCCAAAGGCTACACCATATTAGCCACTTTGAATGTTCTGTCACCATACAACAAAAGAACAATTTACAGAAAACATCAGCAACAGCTTGATAGAGCACACCCTTACAAGTGTGGCAACTAAAGGACCCTCTTTCCACCATTACCAATTAAATTATGGGCGCTGAATATGAGCCACTTACCATGAGCCCTCTGGGTAGCAGACTGACTGAGCACAGGGTGCACAGTGCTGTCTGAAGGGGCTAGTCCGTGTGGCGTTCAAGTGCCCACCGATAATTGAAAACTTATAAACCATGATAGAAAGAAACGAAACAGTGAAAAACTCAATATTATACAGGGCTACAAGCAATAAAAATAAACTAAATGTAGAACAAAAATACAATATGATGTCAAGTAGAATCACCACCAAACAACTGTTACGTGTGAATGTATGTATGTATATACGTATATACGCATGTACATATGTACGTATGTACAGGGTTGGGGAGTAACGGACTACATGTAACGGTATTTCGTAATTAGGATACAAAAAAATTGCACTGTAATCCGTTACAGTACATAAAAAAATGGTATATTAGATAAAAACTCGGATTAATGAGCGGGATTACAACAGAAAATCAGCTCTAATAAACTGGAAATGCAGCACATGCGCGACACTTCCTGACGCTTTAAGAAACGTATTTTCTGGCTGAAAATTCCGACATCATTTTGTTTCAAAGTCAGAGAAGGCCTCGCTGTACAATGCAAATTATGCCTCCCAGCCGTGAAAGTGCTGTCAACGTCCAGGGACTCGACATCTACCCTCAAGAAACATTGACAGGTAGGAAAAAACCCGCTCACTTTTACTGATACACACGTGGACTCTGTCAACTAGTTTTATTAGCTCATTAACCTGTCAGTAGCCTGCCAATATGATTACTTATGCTGATGGTAGTAAGCTATTGTAAATATGTTTAGAGGATTTCATGTTTTAGGTATTATTTGGGGCTACACGCGCCGCAACTTTAAAAACAAAAATGTGCTCATTAACTCATCAGGGGGTTTAGAGGTTGTTCAGTTACTGTCAATCAGTGATTTATGCTGCCAGATACAGCCTCTCAAACCTATCAAACATTTACATTTAGTCTGGAAAAAACAACAACAACAACAACATTAAAACCAAGAGGAAATGGAAGAGAGAGAGACAGAGGGAGAGATCTGGTGATCTGTATAACAGATCTGTATAACAGACTGATGCAGATTCTGCATCAACAGCTGTTTGGAAACATCGACTCAAGAGTTTATTTGACCAAACCACTGTGACCATAAGGTGGTGGGGTGTTTTGGACTGGTCATTGATCCTGTCTAAATGCAATTGGCTACTATATAACAACATCCATCTGTGCAATCTAATGCGATCACTATTTCCTCCTGCACAAACTGTTGAACTGGATCGGAGTTTTTAAGATTGTAGTTACAGTGATGGTAAACTGGACTGGATGAGATGGAGAAGTGTTTCTGTTTTTTTGGCCACATCGTTCACATCCATAAGGGTCAGAATATTAGAAACGCATCTGAATACTGGACTGCCAGCTCAACACAACTACACCCACACCGTAAAAATAATATCCTTCAAATCAGTCAGGTTCGAATGTTTCTGATGCTCCCCGAGTAGAGAAATGATTGAAAGCTTTATTTGTATTGTGGTTTTGATTCTTTAAAAAAAAATAAATCAGTGTTCGACACCTGATTTGTTACTGTTTCAAAAGTTGTTCTGTTAAGTGCAATTTGTGAATGCTGTGTATAAGATTTTTCTGAGCAGATGACACATTCTATTCTTTTATGTCTTTATTTTTTATGTTTGCTGGTGAAGAAATCCAAAAGTAACTAAAAGTACTCTGGTATATTATTTTTCTATTTTATTACTTAGAGTAAGTTACAGATTAAATTGTTTTACAGGTAACTTGTAATTGTAATGGAATACACTTTTCAAGTAACCTTCCCAGCCCTGCGTACATATGCATGTATTTTACCAACTTTCTGGAAAAACTACTAACTCAAAATGCAAGAAATCTTCGAGGATGATTTGTTATGTTATGTACGGGACTGCAGATGGAAACTAGCTTCAGCTACAATCCTGTGCAAGGCATCTTTTCCTTGCGACTAATGTGTGTGTACATGGTCCCAGAAAAAATAAACTAAAGAAATAAATAAAGATCATCATCCAAGAAACATTCCATTAGATTTTGGGATCCAACTGCTCCTGAAGAGGTGAGATATTTATTCCGTAGCAGACACACTGGAGGTCTGCGAGGACTCGTCAGTCAGGGCTGCAGCATGGAAGCTGCCATTAGCAGGCTACTGGCACACTGCTAACTCTGCTCCGGAGCTTGCAGCTAACAACTTGGATTGGCAAATATCGCGAAACACTGGTGTGAGCACCTTTACTCGGATAGTGGTATATTTGTGTGCCCCTGCTCGATGTTTTGTACAGTGATGTTGCTATTGGACAGACTAGTTGGCATTGATATGAGTTAATGGCTAACATCCAAGTGATGCTATCTCAGTTCCGCTACCAGATGCAGTGTTGGTAAATGTATGAGCTCTACAGAGTGCCCATTCATGTTCATTTTAGGGGCCGTCCACACAAGGACGCCAGTTCACGTAAACGAGCTGTTTTTGGCCTATCATCCACACAAAGCAGTGTTTTAGGAGCCCGAAAACGTTTTTTTTTTTTTTTTAACACAGGTGCCAGAGTGGGGAAATTCTCAAACCCCAGCTCGCGAAGGGCCGTGTGTGAGGTGTGGATGGTGATCATTGTGGAAAAAAGGTGACCCCCCCCCTCCCCATGGTCCGCCATGTCATCTAATAAGAACAACGGACTACGTGCTTCAGATGGAGCTGCAGAAGCTACTGACAAGTCAGGAGGAGGAACAGGGTGCTAGACCAGGGGTGTCTTTGGTCCCTCTGCTGCGGCTCCTGGAGCCTCGGTCCCACTGGCATTCAACAGGCATACAATGCTGCAATGTTGTGGCTCCCAGTGTATTCTGTTCAGTGTGAGATGGGTCCAAATGATTCTTTGAGTGTTGAAAGTTGCTGAACCCTGCCATAGACCTATATAACTTGGAGTTATACAGAAGACCATAGATATACAGAAGACAATAAGCAGAAGTCTACTTTTAAATTTCTCTGTGCTTTGTGTCTTCTTCTGCATTTTTGGTGTATTTGGTGAGTCACAGAGCCTAGCATATATACTATATGCCCTGAAGCCTCGTGTTACGCTTTGTTCGTAGTGAAGTGTGGACAGAATTTTTTTTTAAAAGGCCAGGGAGAAAAAAGATCGTTTTCCTCTTGTGGATGCGCCCTTAGTCTCAGAAAAAGTTTGCATTTTGACATTTGTCCGTTTACACAGAAACAACATAAATGCTGAAAATGATACAGTAAACATGCCAGGCCATGAGTTGGCGCCGTTGGTTGTTTTTATAATGAAACCACACACACGGGTGTCCAGAGAACATTACGCTACAAATATTAACAACACGGATATTCGTAAAGACAGACGGCTAAGTTGGATTGTTATTACGGTGACTGTCAACTATATAACTTCCAGGTCCCAGGAGAATATTATGGAATGTGAGTCATGACATTCTGGCGGAAACATTGTGCACTTACTGAGCGTGTGCAGAAAAACCTCAGTATTAATTACAGTTGTGGTACGCAAGTGCAGAAACAGCGTTTCAGAAAAGTTGTAATTTTCCTTGTTACCATGGAGATGGGGTCGGAGCGTTTTCAAACAGCTGCTTTTTCAGTGGCTCTGAGCACCGTTGTCATGTAAGTATACACCCAAAGCTTGAAAACCTGGTTGTGTAAATGTCATTTTAAAGCTGGGTATTGCTGACTGGTCGTCTCCTTCATCTCAGTCGCCGTTGTATATACCTTGGCAACAAATATCAGGATTGTGGGGAAACTCTAAGATGAATCTCAATTCATAGGAAGTTATCATCATAGGTGTAAAGCTACTGTGACCTGTGACTGATTTGTGCATATTGAGTGCAACTACATGAGCCCCTTTTCAAGGCAAAGCAACAATTTCAAGTGAAGACGCAAACAGAAACAACCAACAGGGCCAACTCATGACCTGGCATTCTGACTACATCGTTTTTAGCGCTTCTTTAAGGTTCGAGCTTATAAGATTCCAGCTTTCTTATTTTATTTAGCTAACGTATTTATTTATTTACTATCTCTGATGTCTTCTATGTGTTGCTCTTTGCCTCACCTAATTGCCCCTAGGGGACAAATAAAGTTTTTTTCTGATTCTGATTCTGCTGTTGCCATGTGAATAGGCATTGTCTTGTAAACACAAAAACTATGCATTTTCATTTGAAAAGTTAAGCACCCCAAAGACAGACATTGGTACTGAGACTGTAAAAGTCAGACGGGTACTGCTTCATTATCTTTTTTTGATAATTACAAACCAACCAATACTGCCAACTTGTGACCTGGCAGTTTATCGTTTTCTGCTTTCAATAATGCCAACTATCAAAGTGCAATATATTTCTTCCTGATAAATGCTAAAAATCATTGTTTACAGTTCAGAAGGTGAGAATGAAGACAGTATCATCTCAGAGTTGATATAAGAATGGAGTGTTACCTTGTCTTGAAGCAGGCTGTTGCTGGCTCAGCAGCTGGCTGCCCACTGAGCTGCTGGCGTACAGTGACAGGATGGAGTCTTTAGATAACAGCTTCTTCTCCTCCACCTTGGTGGTGGCAGTAGTTGTTGAGGTGGATGTAGACGAAGTGAACGTGGAGGAGCTGGATGTCCCCACCTGAAAAAGTGCTGAACTAGAAGCAGGCTGAAAACAGAAAATGGAGGGAAACTTGATTAAAAATGTATGTTCCCATCGGAGCATAGGTTTTTATTTGATGGTGCTTAATGTGCTTATTGCACACGTGCAGTGACATCCTGGCTCAGATCCCGCGGTGAGCCCAAAGTTTTATTTTGCCCAATCAGAAGTAAAAGCAGAATTAATTACCTATCTGCTTCCACTTTAATATACTTGTATATTGTTTTACTCACTTTCACTTTCATTAAATTAAACCTTAATTCAATCAGAAACAATTTAATTGTCATCCTAATGATGCACTATTTACCGGGAATGGAATTCAAGCTAATTAATCTGCTACCACGTTGAAGGTGTTTTGAAAGAAACGGAAATAATATTATATTGTTATTATAGTAATATGCGTACATTAAGAGCAACTCCACAGGTTAAATTCCTCAAGCTCCTAGTTGGCTTTTCACGTGATAGCACCTGCAAATAGGTGTTGCGTTTCACCACGACACTATCAGGAGGCCTGTTCACATAGGGGGGTCCGTTTACACGACATCAGTGTCCGGATCCACTGTATCCGCCAAGTTTTCATACCGGCTCCCAAGGTGGAAAGATTATTTCACGGTAGCTCTTCTCCCTGAAGTGTTCTCACAGCGGATACTCATATCTTCCCCATTGAAAATAGTTCCCCATTGGAAAATAGTTCCTTCTGCTCATGTGCCTGTAAACAAACATGGCAGACCCATAGTGGTATAAATCACGTATTCTAATTTTGTTGTCCATGTCAGTAGTTTTTTTAGTTGACGCTCACCCCTGATAACATTCGATATGTCATCAGTCCATACTAGGCATGTGAATCTCCATCACCGTAACGATTTGATACACACCTTGATACACTACCAGTGATACCATACATTATTGATTCATTTAATTACATGGTGATATGATGCAATACGATTCACCTCTGTTCTCGATTCGATGGCAATTCAATTCTACACAATGCGATATATGATTCGACATGATGCAAAAAAAATAACCAAAAATCTAAATAGAAAATAAGAAGCTGCAATGCCGTATGGTACTAGAGGCAAGGATTTATTCTTTATTCCAATCCTCATAAGCGGCAAACATAACCAAAAGTGTACATTTTGCTTATACTGTACTAAAACTATCCATCACTTTATGGCCTTTTAAAAAGCACAACATAAAAAACAGACCTTTTCACACTTTTG
>OMNM01030426.1:1165-11530 GCA_900302745.1 Parablennius parvicornis
TTATTGAGTCTCAGTGTCAAAGATCACACATTCAGTCACTGGAAATCACCTCTAATGATTAGTTTTGATGTAATAGGGTAACATTGTGAACATAGTTTGCATTACAATTGCCCCTTTATTCCGTAGGAGAACCAGTATTTGTTTAAGTCTCTCGCTCTGAAATCTAAATTTGTTATAAGTATAAAACACCCCTATAACCCTAATGCATAAGGTAATATGCATATAAAATGAGTTTGAATTTTGTCCCCTGAAGGAATTCGCTAATGGACTGCAGTCTGTCAAGAATTGAATTCAAAAACAGACAGGGGAAATGTATTACCTACAGCTATGTTTAAGAGATTATAAAGCACTTTGAAATCCAATGTCAACTCGAGCAATTCATTTCTTTTATAGCTTGAGGTATAAGAGCATCTCGCAAACAACATTATGTGTAGCTGAAGCTGCTTTTCAAGAGCTAATGTTTCCACAAGTCAAACTCAACTTCTGATAGTTTTCAGCTGTGCTGTGCAGTTTCTATGTTCTGATTTTAAAAAGCTGTAGTCAGAGTACAGAGGGTGAGATGAGGCAGCCAGGATCGCAAACTGTGGGCGAGCTCGCACTACTCACAGCGGAAACGTGTGTGTATTGGCTCTTCACTGAAAAAGGCCCACCTCTCAGCCCTGCGAGCAAAATTTCCCCTATTATAGTTTTCCAACCGTAACATCACACTGCAGTGCCTTGCACAGCCTCGTCGATTGCACTGGTAAAAATCACATTTGGATCTCATAACAATTTTTATGCATTCACTTTAAAAGATCTTGCTCGCACAGCAGTGAACTTAATGATCAGCATATTGTTTTAACTCCATGCACCATATAACTCCTGCTGTGTCTTAAACAATTACTTCCTACTCCTCCATTTCTTGACTGAATGCTTTTAATACTATTTTTTTTTTTTTTTGCCATGGGCAGCATCCGTCATGCAAACTTCTCACAAATGAAAGAACCCTGGCCTTTTATGATTTCTACAAAATTTACAAAAATGACAGATTTGAAATGACATATGTTATGTTTTTGTTATGCTTATATTGTGTTATATTATGGTTACCATATAAGTTGAAGTTATCTTAGACAAGGGGTCAGGAGCACCCAGCCAGCCATTGCACTGTGTTTGACAATTCTACAACCACAATAATCTAAATAAATTCAAGTACTATAAAAGTGTTAACAACACATTTATACTTAGTATTGTTCATCCATTAAAACAAGTACTTTATTTGACTTTTATTTCCACAGGTGATCTCACTGAGGCACAAGTTCTCAATTAGTCTCAATTGGTGTGTGAATGGGTGAATGTGGTGGACAATGTAAAGTGCTTTGGGACTGCTCAAGCAGTCGGAAAGTGCTATATATGTGAAGGCCATTCACCATTTTACCAGTAGACATCAAACAATGGTACTTTCAGTATGATGCAACACACTTTTTTAACTAGTAACTTTGTTTTCAGTTAATGCTTTTATAAAACTGTCATAATTTACAGCTCAGGTGATACTAACATTATTTAATATTAGATGATAAGTGCCATTTTTTCATATTTCCTGGTTTGCAGAGAATCATTTTTGTATAGCTAAAATCCCAGTAAACCTTGTTGATTTCATTTTTTGATTGCCATGATAAACATAGCTTATCAAACATTGAGATTACAAGTAAACTATATGAAGCAAACTTTATATGACATTGTGTTACTCAGAATAACTATATAATTAAATGCTTATCTAACGTTAAGTTATTGTTGCACAGGCCAAATAAACATCATCACAATGGCACCTCCATTTATTTCCCTCCTTTAGGTCGCCAGAGGCTGCTGTACCAGCTGGCAGGCGTGGTGCCCAGCCCTCTGCTCCTGGAGCTGCTCAGCTGCCCTCTGTGCGCTCGCAGCCTGGAGACCTTGGAGCTTGAACTGGGAGACCTGGAGGGGGGCAAAGGAGAGGCAGACGGGCTGCACGACTACCCGCAGGTCAGGACGGATGTTGGTGCACTGATGATGACGTTGACCCCTGGTGATACTTTTGAAGGAGTGACAGTAGCATTGGTGGAGCGATCACTTAAACAACAGAATAAGGACATAAAGTATTTCATCAAACTTTTACTTTCAGTGTGGAGACCTGAGAGGAGGGAGAGGTCGGAGCAGACGGCGCGGAGTGGTGGAGTACAAAAACGGAGTGATCCGGGCCTGGGTAAACTTCAGGGACAAACTGAGAAGAATTGTGGAAAGTAAATACTTCAACCGAGGAATCATGATTGCTATCCTTGTTAACACTCTCAGCATGGGGATAGAGTACCATGAACAGGTAAGAGACAAGGAAGGAGATTTCTGTCTGCTCTGATTTCTGTTAGTATGGGATGATCGATGAGTAATTTAAAGTTAAGAAATTGTATGAATTCCATCAAGACATAGCAGGTATGATGTGAGGTTGTGGTATTTGTGTCTGAAATAGCCTGACTGGGTGTGGGGGAGGCGGAGGAGACGGAGGTTAGATGAGGACGAAAAAAATGAAAAGGAGTGGAGGAGCAGCATTACACTTGAAGCCAGTGTCACACAGCTTTTTAGTTTGACTTCTGTGGCCAACATCTGGAAAGTTTTGGTCTAATAATACCGCTTCCCTCCATTCCCCTTCTCTGCCACTGCCACACACTCCAACAAATCTGTGTGGTTGCACGGACATGTTCATCTACTGAATTTTTACACCCTAGTGTGTTTATTACATATGCACACACACGCACAGAACCTTTTCATTTCCCATCAGGCGGGGAAAAGAAAAAAAAACACAAAGAAAATAGCACACACACACACACACACACAACGAAATGTTATGTATGAGTTGCCCCCCTCTCGTACTCATCATCCCCCGTATGTGACACCTAGCCAAACTTCATGAGACCATGAGTGTTAATGTGTGTGAAGAGGAGTATGAATGTAGGAGGCATAGTGGAGAGAACCAGAGAGAGAGAGATAGATAGATAGATAGATAGAGAGAGAGAGATAGAGAGAGAGAGAGATAGATAGATAGAGAGAGAGAGAGAGAGAGAGAGAGAGAGAGAGAGAGGACCCTTCTTTTGGATGTTCAGACTGATTCCCGTCTACAGTAGTTCGCTGTTATTGATTCTGACCGGAGGCACAAACAAACATGTGCATGACTTTGTGTAAACAGATGCTTATGAGAAACTCACTCACATGTCCTGAACCTCACAGCCACCAAAATTAATCTCTTTCAATGAATTGTGGGAGTATTTTTTTCTAAATCAGTTTGGGATATTTCTGAGATTTGCCCAAATTCTGACATTAATACATCATTGACTTTTCTGTCAGGGTTCAAAGTTCCTACCTTTCAGAACCATTGAGGATAAAAATGTTCTCTTTAGGAAACTGCTCTAGAAATACAGTGCTACACATTTATATATGTATATGTCTGGAGTGATTAACTTGAGTTTTGATCAAAACCATTGAATACTGAATGCTTATAACAATCTTAACCCATTAATTGCGAGTTCGATAACATGACAGTAATATTATTATGTACACTTTTTCATGAAGACTTGTAATATTGGCAATAACTTTTTTTTTTCTTATTTTGCATAAAGAGCAACAATGATATTAAGTATTGAATCCAGTGGACATTTTTGTCCTTAATGACACAAGAGGTTCCGGTACACAAATTAAAATGTGGTTTCTATTGTTTCTTTATGTGCGAATTTCCATTGCTCATAGTGTTTTTGTGTCCTTCTTTATGTGAGGCCAGTGAGCGAACACCTCATTTAATTGATGGATCATCTGTTCTATGAACTGTAGTGTCAGAAGTTGAGAGAAACCTATTAAGCAATATTTCTAAATGCTCATTTGAGACTGACATACATTACGTTAATGATATTGACAAATGTTTACAACTTTTTGTTATTGAAAGCACTCAAATAATAATGACTGTGGCTGTCCAAGACTGATATCACGCTATTAAAGAAAATGCATTAGAGAATGAGGCTGAGAACTGAAGTGCACTTTGATGGGGTTTCTTGACATAGACAAGAGTGTTTCTATAAAACCTGCTCTTTTTGTGGTGTAGGTTCGCTATTGGCCAGAACAGTAACACATATTCTGCTTTTCATCAGAAAAAAAACACTCAAGTATTGATGTAACAATATCTAACTCAGCCTCGGTCAGCCGCTTGAGTCTTAAAGCATACCTTCAGCTCTCAGTTTTGTAGCTTTAAGCTGTTTTGTATTGTTGTAACCTATCATGTCAACCACATTGTCCCTTCCTTGCTCCACAGACTGTGAAGTGGTACATGAAGATTAATTTAGAAACCTGGCAAGCATAAGACCTGCCCTCTGCAGTGTGTACTGATATTTCTCTGGTGTAAAGACAGTGGGCCACAGAGGCAATGAAAATGCCATCCAGCTCTTTGTTCAATAGTAATGTAAACGTGTGTGTCTAGAAAAGCTGACTGAGAGCTCTTTTAAAGCTTTATTAAAACGCTTTAAAGCTTTTTATGTGCTGGCGAGTCAATGAAAGACTATTAGATTTTTTTTTTTTTTTTTTAACAAAAAGACAGTTACTCTCTAGTCTGTTGCAGTCTGTTTTTACAGTCTTTCCTCATCATATCCAACACTGAAAAGTTGTACTCATCCCCTGACATTATGTCCTCATTCTTCATCAGTCAAATTTGCTTTGCTTTTCAACGGTTGTCCCAATTAACTCAAAATCTTATCAGCCAAAAATAGTAAGCACATCAAAAAAACAGAATGGTGCTGTACGCCTTCGATTACACAACCAAGCTCTGTATCGTACGTGTCTTCCATATTCATATGACAGTTCATGGTTACATCACCTTTGTTAGTAATCCTTTCAACTCTGTGCTAAACTAGTGCTGTGATGTGATTGGGAGACTGATCACGACGCACAGTATGATCACTTTACTGACGTTAATGCTTTTGGACTGAGGGAAGAAAAACTTGAGTGAGACTGAGAAAAGCTCATCCAAGAACATGCAAACTCTACTCAGAAAACCATACTCAAACTTGAAATATTCACACAGTGAGGAAAGTGTACTAATCAGTAGACTATCATGAATGGATGAATTAGCTCTCAAGGAGCAAGCAGTTTATTCTACATGTATGCATTTGATCAGTCTATAAAACTAAACTTATATCAATATTTTGAATCGGGTATTGATACATTTTGTCCAACATGTGCTCAAATTTACTCCAGAATGCCAAAAGTCACTACTTGGGCTGCTCTTTCAGTTTTCCATAAAGTGAGATACGGTAGTAACATCAATTGCGTTTTTGATTGGAAGAGGTATTCAGAAAGTCGTCTAAAAAAGGAATTCCATTAACAAATATAAAGTAAAAAGATTTTGCCAAAGCATGAAGTAAGAGGTTTTAGGATAAGCCTGTTTACAGTTAATAGAAAGTAAATGTAATGGAGCTTTGTGATCTTGTCCCTTCAGATGTGATAACGGTAGAGTGCAATTTGAATGTGAAAAAAGTCCAGTGCCTAAACAGTGTAGCTTGATTCTGCATGTGAATATGCTCAGCTACTTGGCAGAACTGGAGCTTGTGAGTATGAACTATTCAAACTCCACATCTTGTGAAAATCTGTGTGAGTGCTCTGTTGTTTGGCGCCCTCTATCTGTGATCATGATCTTAATCCCTTGTTGTACCTTTGACGTCTGTAATAAACACAGTTGCGACTTTCATGCTCTCTGTTTTTATGCACATGTGATGAATATTTTAAGTGCACATTAGCTATTTAGTATATGAAACAGGAATAAAGAGTTTAGAAGTAAGGTGAAAGTTTCTGAAATAATTTTCTTTCATATGGTTGTGAATGAAAACTTTCTGAAATACACCTTCAAAGTAAATCTGGAAATTGGTGTCCACATGATGCCAGAACATAGTGGCAGAAAGCAAGGGTCCAACTTTCAAGTGTATGTTGGACCTCTGCCGATTAATATGTAGCGAGAATGAATTTATTAATCATGTTAAAGTTCATGAGAAGTGTTGTCTGTCTGATTTTGTATGCATTAAGTCGGGGGGATTAAATGGGCTTCGGGGTATTGCCTGCTGAAGTCCACATGAAAAGAATGGCAATTAGTTTTAATGAGTCTTGCTACCATGACATGAGAAGAAAAGTCTGGACGTCAAGCCAATGGGCTTTACAAAGCTGTAAGCAGAACATAGAAACTTAGTGTTTAGTGTGATTCAGTCATCTTTGGTACATAATTCATTACATGTGAAGCCTTTTACAAGATAATTAGACTGTACTTGTTAAATATTAAATATGAACTGTAAGACAAGATATAGGGGAAATATATGTAATGTATAGTGGTGTACAATGTGGAAAGTCAGTGAAAGTTTTAATTGCACAGCTTAAAGTCGCAAGAGGCCTGTGAAACGGCAAACACAAAAGTAGGTTGTGTGGATAGATGAGTGTTGACATGTACGATATTTAGGAAGGTATGCGAAGTCGGTGTCTCGTCTTTTCAATGAGTTCAGCACATATTGAACACTGATTCAGCTCAGGACGAACTGTTTTCCCAAAGGAAAGTGCAGACGTGTTCCCATAATGCATTTTACCGAGGAACAAAAAAAAAGTCTTTAGTCTGTGCTTTATGAAGGGGCTCAGTGAAATCTTTGCTGGATCACTGAGTGCACTGTGGGATAAGTGGGAGTAGATCAGCGCTGATGGATTGGTGCTGTTGGTCCCGTTTGATTGATTGGTCCTGACTCCAGCTCTGAACTTGATTGATAATGTCTCAGCTCGGAGTACAGAGTGCAAAACGGTTTTACAGGTCTGGGACATGAACGCTGAAATATTAACTATCTTAGATTTTTTTTTCATTTATCAGTTTTTCTCCTGTTTTTTCTCTCTCTTTATCTCCTTTCAGCCCGAGGAACTGACAGACGTGCTGGAAATCAGTAACATTGTTTTCACCAGTATGTTTGTCTTGGAAATGGGCTTCATGCTGCTCGCTTTTGGCCTGTTTGGATACATCAGGAACCCTTACAACATATTCGACAGCATCATTGTCATCATCAGGTAAATTTGCGACCTTACTGCCCTCACAAAATATGCGCAATCATCATGGTTCAAAGCAACATTGAGCTGTAGAGACTCAGACCGTGACTTCAAATCAGTTAATTTTTTCTTCAGTAGACGACTGCTTACCATGATCCACCCCTGTCCTCGTTTCCTCTACAGCTTGTCAGTCATGGTGTTTTGAGTGTCAGTGTCAGTGCTGCAGCATCCGTCTTTACAATAGCCTATAAGACTGACACAGTCATGATGGATTACACTTTGCTGGCTGCTGTGGTGGATTGCTGATTCTGTCTGGTTCTCTGTGTGGACGTCACTCAGAGTGGTGCCATTTATAATGTGTGACTGTATTTGCTCTATGAAATTGCTTTGGGAACCATGTATGCATGAATGCATGGTAATCGGAAGCACTTGTTTGCATCTTCAAAACCAAATGTGATGCACATCGTACATGCATACCTGATATTTATCCATACAGATAATCATCCACCTTTTATACTCTATTTGACTTAACTCTGGGGAATTACGCAGGCAATGCACACACACTCGCACACATACGGACACGTCCATAAACACCGAGTAAACAATTAATCTGACAGGATTGTATTTTGACAATGATCGGATGAGGACTTCCACGGGGAGAATATGCAAACTCCACAAGAAAATACATTTTTTTAACATATTTTCAGTTACGATTTAAACCTGTCAGTTCATGTGAATGGCGTCAGTGAATAAAACAGTATTCGACTTGCATTTTAAGATGAACTGTCTTGTTTGTTGTTGTCAGTGTGTGGGAGATAATCGGACAATCAGATGGTGGGCTCTCAGTCCTGCGTACATTTCGTCTGCTGCGAGTTCTAAAGCTGGTCCGGTTCCTCCCGGCTCTGAGGAGACAACTGGTTGTGCTGATGAAGACTATGGACAACGTGGCCACCTTCTGCATGCTGCTGATGCTTTTCATCTTCACTTTTAGGTATGCGCATAACACAACCACCCCCTTATGTCAATAAGATACAGGGCTGTGTTGACATTTGTATTTATTGCATGTTCTTTTTATAAATAATGTTCACTTTTTTTTCCTTTTTTTATTTGTAGTATACTGGGCATGCATCTTTTTGGTTGTAAATTCAGTCTTGCGACAGAAAATGGGGACACTATTCAGGATCGGAAGAACTTTGACTCTCTGCTCTGGGCCATTGTCACTGTATTTCAGGTAAGGATTTTCTCATAAATTATGTAAAAGTGGACATTTTTAGACCATACCTGGTATTTCTCTTAAAGATACACTTTCTCTTCGCAGCTGATGTTTTTCTGAGTCACCATTGTTCGGTCAAACAAGACTGATATCGATTTGTTCTATAATTTTCTTTTATGTTTTTACCAATAAAAACCTTCCAGAACAGCATGTGTAACCTCATAACCTATAAAAAATTGCTTGGGGAGATGTTTGATGAGATAAGAGAGGGGTTGCTGAGCTGCTTGTCCTGTCAAGACTTGGCCTCCACATTGCGTATCATTGAAAATTGATGATCTGGCACCAAACACATGTTCATAAGGCAAGATAAATAAATAGCGCGCTGTACGTGCCCCAAAGGGAGGAATCTCAGCTCACAATTGGCAAAATGCAGGGACATGAGCTGCATACTCAACATACCTGTTCCGTTACAGGGTGAAAAAACAGAGGTATACCACCACCGACACTTTATTGTTTTTACCTACAGTCAATTCAGAGACACCGGTTCAGTAAATACACATGTCATTGCACTGTGGAAATATACAAACTTCACACAGAAACCTCCCCGAAAAAAAAACCCCAGGTGTAACACATGAAGTGTTACACCACCTTGTATTGTATTGTACACTTGTATTTTCATGCGATCGTTGGCCATGTGTGCCCATCCTGAATATCGAACCCGACCTAGAGTGTGCTTCTCTGTATGTGTGTGTATTTGTATCTGAGTTTTCAATCCAAGCTTCTGCTAAATGTAGTAAAATGTGAAATTCTGCCTATTTGCACCCAGTCTCTCTTCCACCATCATTTCTATTTTTTGCTCGCCTTCCCTGTGGAGATATTGTTCAATCACTCTATATAGATTGTCCACTCCGCTCTATTGGTTGCGTCAGCAGGAGACTAGAACACACAATGCGATGGACGGTCTCACTTTGGTGCTGAAGAAGCATTTTTATCTTGAACTGACTGTCATGTGAAAGACTTACGCTTACTGTAAATATACTTACCGTAGTTTTCCGGGAAGGAGATGCTGCATACACAAATTTATACTCAGCCGTATAGGTAGGCACATTTAGACAGATAGCACAGTGAAGTGCCTCGGGGCTTCGGGGTTTAATGAGTGGGCAGAGATGGAGTGAGCTCTCATGCCGGATCATGAACACTGTGCTAGTTTTAGATGCTTTAATCGCTGACAGACTCCAAACTGCAGATACACATGCATACGCACATGCACACGTACACGCACGCACGCACGCACGCACGCACGCACGCACGCACACACACACACACACACACACACACACACACACACACACACACACACATATACACGCACCTCCTCGGGGTCCATCAGACACCTTTTCTTCTAGGGTCTCTCTGACCGTGTTCATCGTTGGCTCAACCTTACACCCCCGCTCCTCCTCGCTCCTCTCCTTCCACATTCCTCCACAGATCGATCCTACACCCGCTGCTCCTCGGGTCACTCTGACCAGGGCGCCTCCTCGCTCCTCTCCTTCCACATTCCTCCACAGATCGATCCGACACCCGCTGCTACTTGGGTCCCTCTGACCATGGTCCTTTCTTTCCCTCGTTTCTTTTCTTTTCTTTTCCTCCAAATCTGTTCTTCCCTTACGCGCACACACATAAACACACAAACACTCTTTGCAGTAAATCGGCACAAACAGAGACCGGTCCGAATGCAGGCGAGCCCCCTCTGGGTACTTGCTTTTATCGACGTACTCGACTAAAGTCACGGTGTTCGTGGTATTCGGCTCTCTTCTTGTCCTCTTTTGACATTTTCACAAACACGTACTGGTCTCTTGTGCAGAACACGGGTCCCAACTGGTCACTGCCGTCATGGCCGCCATCGAGGCTGCTTGCAGAGTCAGATGACATTGCCAGTCTGTATCGAGCAGAATCTTTTTTTTTTTTCCATACACATACACACTCTCTCTCTCTCTCCCCACAGGCCGTTGTTCCTTTAGACAGTATATGCCGAGCAAGCCCGCCAAGTACGGGATCAAGTTTTGGGTGGTGTGCGACGCCAGATCCAGCTACGTTTG
>OMNM01030432.1:0-10482 GCA_900302745.1 Parablennius parvicornis
CTAAGTCTCGGACCCTAATAAAGTGCAGATAACTTTCATTTCAAAAAGGGTCCTCTACTTTTGTGTGTGTGTGTGTGTGTGTGTGTGTGTGTGTGTGTGTGTTTGAGCTTTACAGCCTTTCCGACGGGTCATTTGAGAGGGCAGAAGGGAACTACTGTTCCACAAAAAAATTCCATTTTAATGCAAATGCTGTGATGTTTCTTTGTTTCTTTTTTTGGATTGGATGGATTGAAGTTTTGGCAGCCAAAAACATCCTTTGAGACTTTTGGGATAGGAGATATTGAAATGCTATTGTGAGATTTTCAAACAGGTTCTTTTACGATCAACAGTGTGTGATAGCAGCTGTGCTGTGAGATAACTGACTTAACTGGTGAGGGCGTGAAACGCACCATCTTTACAGAGCATCACAGCCACATAATATCAGTTTGGACAGTACACAAGGTATTAAATGTGTGCAAAGTGTTGATTAAAGTGTGATAAGCACACATCATAGACGTTATGGTCGTTGATGACCAAAATCTAATGAGCTTCTCGTCACGTGAAACAGAAAATGTGCGCAAAATGGAGAAATTCCTTCAGGGCCTTAGTAACATTTTTAATTAATGAGCTGAGAAGGACAAACAGTCTAAAAGTGACATGCGGGCACAAATGGAGGCCATATCTAAGTGCAGCAGCAACACTGGAAATGTTTCCAGTCGAAGTGAATCCATTAAAAGAACTGAAGGGTTAATGTGTTTGTAAGAGGATATAAAGGTGAGAGCTTAGTCAGGTCCTATACAGTATCATTTCACATATTCTGTGGCTCTGAGATGTTTACCTGGTAAATTCTACAAT
The DNA here is from genome assembly GCA_900302745.1 of Parablennius parvicornis. Taxonomy (NCBI): domain Eukaryota; kingdom Metazoa; phylum Chordata; class Actinopteri; order Blenniiformes; family Blenniidae; genus Parablennius; species Parablennius parvicornis. The sequence goes on from OMNM01030432.1 coordinate 835, forward strand.
CTGTTAAAGGGATCGGTAATACAAGGTAGATAAAAGAGGGATTAGTTCTCACCTTGACCAGAAAGAAGGACACTCCGTAAGTTTTCAGCGACCTGGCGAGCTTCACATAGCTGACTTTAGCCTCAATTTCTGTCATGTTCTGGCAGTTTTTGTGAGCCTGTAGAAGTGAAAGAAACAGCCTGAGGAAGAGCAGGTACACTCACAACAGCAGTAAACATGTCATTTTGTGAGAGTTGCATCATTTACCTTTAAAGGTTCAATGTCTTTATTAAAGAAAAACATGGCACAGTAACAATAGGACATTGAACATTAACTACTGGCATACTGAAGGACATTTGCCACCATATATGTCAAGATAAGGTAGTGGTTAGGTTTTAAATTATTATTATTATATTATTTATTAAATTTAATTCAAAGAACAGATGACATTGTCACAAAAAATAAAGTAACACAAATACTATCAGTGATGAAGATGAGAGAATACATTGAGTAAGAAAATGAGAGTTCGAGGAGGAACGAAAAACAAAAAAGACAGAGACAGGAGGACGTCTCATTCAGTCCAAAGAGACACTAAAGGGGCTGAAGGAGGATAAACATGGCTGCCATTTATTGGCTAACTTGTCTTTCTCATAAATAATATCTTATTTTTATTTATTTATTTATTTATTTCGAACATGACAGTGAAATCAACAAAACAAAACAAACAAATAATAATCCATAATAAATAAAGATAAATAAGAAAACAATAAGACATTCATCATCATCAACATGATCGAAAAGGAGTAGGAAGAAGTATAAATACTTATATAATCCTATTATATAGATATACACACATGCATACACACCTACAGACATATATAATTTCCTATATAAGATGTCCATCTTTACAAGGATATTACTTAGACTGATTTTAGTCAACTTCCACTTAAGGAGGTGACAGTAACACGCAAGTAAGAAAGTGAAAGCTTGTATTTACAGTTTGTCTGAGTTAAGTATTCTCCACCTCACAGAGTGGCATGTAGGCTAAGAGTCAGATCAGAAAGTGGAATCACATTTTCCATGATCCTGATTGTAAACAAAAGCCCCTTCTTCTTACCTGGAAGATCCTTTTCTCCCCTTTGTGCTTTATGTACTCTTTGGGAAGGAACTCTTTTAAACTGAGGGGGAGAGAGTTCAACAGTAAATAACCAAACCAGCGTTAAGACTGTTGTTAACAAGCAAATTCACATGACAATGGGCCGATGGTAGAAGGGATGTACTCACTCTAAAAATCCAGGCTTGTGTTTGGACTCATTGTGGTCACCGAACTGGATCTGACACTGATAACCTGCAAACTCACAGGCTTTGTCGAAGGAGACGGGATGGGATCCATTCAGGATGTCATCACGGGCCTGGACACACGTAATAATCATCACCACTGAGGCTTCATCAGATATACATGTGAATGCAATAACCATTTGATTTGGGATAAACACTTAAATAGAAGATGTTAATGTAGTTTTGCTTTGAGATCTGTTCTTCCAGATAACAGTTGTCTTTGTCTTGCCTCACACAGTAAAAACTGACAGCCCCATTAGGTAATATGGACTCAATGTGTCTCTTAAACTCCACTTGTTATAACATGTTTTGGATACTAAACTGATGTTTGTTTGCTATCAGAATTTTAACTTATAGTTATTAGTTGACTTGACTTTTGTTCAGGTTGTCAACTTTAATCTGACTCATTCCAATAATTCAGAGCCTACATGAGAAAATACAAATAGAAAAGAGACAGGAAGGGAGAGGTGGTGTGACTCAGTCAATGGACATAGCTACTCGTGAGCCGTGTGTGTGTGCGTGTGTGTCTGTGTCTCCAAAGGAAATTCAAAAACTTTGCTGCTATTTTTGAAAGGGACGAGAATCGCAGTGCGACCCACATATCTTCAGACGACAAGGGCACAGTATTGAAATATGAGCTAAAATATTCACACAATAAAGAAAGACACATTGCACATAGACACGTAGGCGTACTATGGAGTAATGTCACTTCACTGAGCGCAAAAGAATGCTGCAAATCACCAAGTTCACCACTGACTTGTGTAAACATACCGACGATGTGTGTTTTTAATCATTTTAATGCTTTAGATGTTGTGTTGTTAAAGATGAACAGCAGTGAACCTTTCTCTCCTCAGAGACTCATCTGCTATGTGAATGCTGCTTCATCCTTACCTCAACATTTATTGTTGTATAGCCTATAAACCTTAAATTATGAAATTATTAATCCTTCAAAAAGCACACCATTAACAGCATATTAGCAGTTGGGGGCTTAATACAAATATAAATGGAGATAGGAAACTTAAGCAAGAATAATAAGTAATTAATGGTAAATAATAAATAATCTTTTCAAGGTACCGTTATCTCTTCAGCTAATGTGCCTTCTGAATGCTAGCTGGGTCGCCAGGTCACGTGGTCATGAGGCATGCACAATAAGTGATCACACACAGTTGTCGCTTATTGTTTAATCTTCAATATTTAGTCTTTGTTGATATTTTTGTTTGAGTAATTTTTCCTTGATTTTCAAACGTTTGTGCCGCCAAGTACAAAATAATGTTGGAGTAACAAAGTGAAATATGATCCGTTTTTAAGACATTTTATTTTGAAAATGACCACATTCACAAATCTTTTGATGTGGCAACTTCCTGTCTGGTTTGACACTCTCTTCTCAACTCAAAGTATCTTATGGGAATAAGATTCATACTATTCATAGGGCAGAACATTGAGCCACTCAAGGAGGAAATATTGTTATTGTCTAAAATGACCAGGCATAGGTCAGAGAGCAGCACCCCACCCCATGTGCCTGAGATTACTGGAAGTTTGAACCTACAAGTTCTTCTTTGTCCAGAAATTTTTTGCTTGTCTCCGTATAATCACTGATATCTACGAGGGAATAACCAGTTTTCTGTAAAATGCTGAACTGTTGGGTTCACCCTGCACGGTTCAATACGCCCTAAGGGACGGTAGTTTTTCGGTTTTGAAATTAATTTAGCAACATTGCTTCACACGCCACTGTGTGTGTCTGTTCCCACAGGCCCTGTCAGCCTGCTGTACAAAAGCTCTCTCCATGAGTTAATGTCCAATCCTTTTTCTGAGTCCAGTGAGCCTAATCTGGCCACGACAGTTTTGTACCTGTACGTAGAGCAAGTTAAGCTGGACGGGGTCTCTGGAGTCCACGTTTTGGTCTGAGTAGAAGAATTTCCTCCTCAGCAGCAGCATCTCGGTCTCCTCCACACCCTGTTCCCTCAGAGTCCTGCCATGATCCAACCAGTTCACTGGAAAATGATCAACCACATACACACAGATTCAGAGATCCACACAGCTCTGTACAGCATCATCCACATGCACTGGTCACCAAACGCTGTCAGTCCTTTGTAAATATCTCCATAGACCAGAATCAGATAAACTTCATGGTCCCATTGAATCCCAGCTAAACACTTTGGGCACACATAGTTCACAGCACATTTGTAGAGTTACCCAGGTTTCATATTTATCAACTGTAAAGTACTACTACAGGTGTATAATCACCATTTGATGCTTCTTTTTTCTTTTCTTTTCTTGTCAAATAAATTGAGGTTGAGAAGATAATCGCCTCCAGTGCAGCACTTTTGTATCTTTCTGTTTAACTCATTGGTACAGTTGTCTTTCCTTGACCTGTGATGGTCGGATGTCTGTTGCTGGGAGAGATGAGCAGATACCTTTTTGCTCTTACCAAACTATTTCGACAAGGCATGAACTCACATAAAAAAAAACTGAAGTCTTGTTCTCCCTATGAAAAAGGACCTGATATTACACGTGGACTAATTTTGGACTTCAAAGAATTTAATCTAAAACATCTCAAAGCAGCATTTTCTTCCAGTCTGTTCACCTGACTGATGAATGACAATCGTGACAAATGGCATCAACAAGGAATTTAGAAACTTGTTAAGCTAAAAACTTTGCAAAATGTGTGTTATAATGCAATATAATGCATTCTGGTATATTTCATCATGATCAAATGGTACATGAGGGTTTTTGATATTTATTTTGTGGTACTTCGACATGACGCTGTGGTGTGGTATTAAAAAGAAGTCAAAACAAAGTATATAAATAAATAAACTTGTTCTCTGCCAATCACTGGTGCCACTGAAGCCTGGTGAGGTAAAGACATGAGTGAGACTGGAAGGTGACGTTTGTAAAACGTCGTCAATTTGTCATCAGGGGTTTTGTACCATCCCAGCCCTGGTGTTAGAGGCACAGAGCCACTGAAACCCACCAGACGTATCCCATAAGCATATTTTCACACCAACAGACCCCTTCAAAGCCCCCACGCGATGGCCATTGTTACATCATTAAAACTCTGTGAGACTACTTTAGTCTTACATTCATCGTCTGTGTGGAGCTTCTGCTTCAGTTTCTCCATCTTCTTGTCATCTCTCAGCAGTGTTTTGTCTTTTTTCAGGGTTCCTGTTGTTTCCTCCTTCTTCTCTTCACCAATATCTCGCACCAGTGAGTATTCATCATAGTTTGTGATGCCTGAAACAGGAAACTGGCTCAGAATAATGTATTCTCTTAACATTTTACAAAGCAATGTATCCACACTTGGAGGATTGCTGAGCTTAGTACCAAAATGAGTTACTGAGGTCAAACTGTGAGCAGTGTGTGTCAGGACTGACCTATCCTAGCACAAATGGTCATGAGCATGTCACTGACAATCTTGGAGTCATCCACCATAACGGTCTTCACCGTGCCGTCCAGCATGCGAATCTTCAGAGGCCTCTGCTTCTTCTTGTACTCCAGAGTGTCCTGTCAGACACAGCAGACATCAGCTGTCATGTTACAACAAGAACAAACATCTCACAAGAGGCATGGAGCACTTTTTTATTCATTTCTAAAGAGGACAATCTGATTTTCTTGAAAGGCAGATGGCAGCAACCTGAAGTCATGTTTTCATAGTGAGTGATGGAGCGAGTGATGGAGCTTGGTATAAGTTAAATCAGGGTTTGGCAACCGTGTGCACAGATGCCACAGCTGGCTCAAGCCAGTATAATCATTGTCACTAGTTCATACTATCCGTGCATGGCTGACTGAGTTTGCACTTGGATAGGGATTTTCCTCCAGTTTGTCACAAACCATGTAAAAGTGTGTTGTAAATTCAGCAGATTATTTTGTTTGTGCAAGGATAAAATAGAAGTGAACACACTGGAAGCCATAAGTGAGATTTTCTTCATGTATGTCTGTGTTTGTGCATTGGTTGCACGGATATTTTGAGAACGGTAAAAGTTCAGAAAATGTAAGCCTCAGATTAAATATGTAGAACAGAGTAACAAGGCAGGGGGCTTCCGCCTGTAGCAACACGAAGAAAGTGCAGAAATGTTACTTCCTCAACGGCAAGAGACAACGTTATCTTGATTTGGAATTTGGATTAATAAAAAAAAATAAAATAAAAACTAATCAAGTTCTTCCGAGTACCAAATCCAGCAGCAGTCTTGGTGCTGGACCAGAGGCCTGGTCAACACAACAGACTGTTGTTAACCCATTCACCTCTGTGATAGCCGATGCTTCAGTCAAGACTTGTGACAACGTCCTTCATTTCTCACTGATACTACAACTGTCGGGCAGCTCAAAACAGGATATTTAGATGTTGACTTGCTGGTTGCTCCGGCACATTCTGCTGTGTTTGAATTAGGTTTCACAGCCAACTCTCACAAAAGTGGTGTAACAGCTGAAAGCTACAAACCGTTCCCACCAAACTATTGGTAGAGGTTTTTATCATTGTTCTAGTCTGGTGTTTTTTCTTTGACTCATCTCAGCTCTGGACTTGTTCCAGCCGCCTTAAAGCAAGCTGTGGTTTGGCATCTCGAGCCGAAAATATGAACGTTGGGGTTCCCCCAGGCTCCCCCCGACACAGGCACGATCACGGACTCAAGTCTTTTTAAATAAAAGCTTAAAACCGTTTAGTTGAAAATGGCTTTTAATGCCAAGTACTATGATGACATTTGATCTTATTCTATTTCTTTTAGATGTGTATTTTAGTGTTGTTTTGTTTATTTTACTGCTGTCTCCGACATTTTCATTTGATGTGAAGTTGTGCGTGCGCGTGTGCTTGCGTGTGCGTCTCACCCCATTCCTCAACATGTAGTAGTCCAGGGCCTTCCCGGCCTCCAGCCAGATGCCTTTCTTTGGGTCTTCATCAGATAGAAACAGCCCGTAGTCGTTGGCTGCAAAAGGAAACACAAGTTCTGACTGAATCATTGCGATTTTGGGGGCGTTTGTGTGAGCTACTACTGTCTAAACTCCTCTTACTGAATGTAAATTTACTTTCATGTGAAGCAGGTCAGTGGATCACTGGGTGAGCTGTATATCTGCTTTAAACACATCAGATTACACATGTGGAGAAGGTACTGCTGGTCTTGTGAAAGACACTTTGAGGAGAACTGAAGTGTTCATGAGCCAGATCTCAGAGACAAACAGCTGATCCGAGGCAGGGAGACCGGAGCCGTGAGTCTGACTCCATCTCTCCAAAGCACAATGACTTACAAGTCGGAACAAGCAGAGCGGAGAGCTGCTCCTGACACAGCTTGTATGATGACACAGCCAGACGAAGAAGAGTGAACGAAAACGAAAACGCAATCTATTCTTTGTTTTTTCTTTTTAGTTCTGTCATAAATGTGCAACATAATGAAGAAAATGAAAATGCAGTTTGGAAGATTTATTATCAATTTTATTTACGAGTTGAATAACGCAGCAATAACCTTGAAATGAAAAAGCATTTCTACTGCTGTCGCATCTTTTGAAAATGAAATCTTAAAAGTATCGGTAACTCTCTTTTTAATTTAAATTAAGTCACACAATATTCTGGAAGAAAATGAAACTGCATTTTGGATGATTGATCATTTTATTTATGACTCAAAAATGCTGTTGTATTCTGAAAATGAAAAGGTATTTCCATAAATACATTTCAAAATGATTTTTTTATTTAGATTTGATATAAAGCTCTTAAGAACCAGGCTCCATCATATCTTAAAGAGCTGCCAGTCCCATAATCACCCCAGAGGAACACTAGCTTCTCAGAGTGCTGCTTACTGGAGGTTCCTGGGTTGTTGTTTGTTTTTTAAATAAAACTAGAATGTGTGGGGGAGCTTTCAGCTATCAGCTTCCTCTCATGTGGAACCTGCTCCTAGTTTTAGTGAGAGAGGCTGACAATCTGCTCACAGTTCTCCCGCGCGCGTGTGTATGCGTGTGTGCACTCACGCTGGCCGAGCTGTGCCTCAGGAACTCTCTCCCTGATGATGCGACAGGCGTCGTACACCATGGTGGAGGGCTCAAACTGCATGGTCTTCACCACGTTCCCCACTCCGATCTTCAACGACAGGGCCACCATGATTGCTGCTCTGCTGCTCCGCCCAGCTCACACCTGCAGCAAAACCCAAAGAGCATGGAGTTAAGTGTCAGATGATCTGTGCACCCCACTGCAAATTAAATTTAAAATATTCACAAGGGAACAGGTGTTAAAAAAAGCCAACATTTTGTTGTCGATGTGTTGGTCATTATCAATGTTGTTATTAATGCTTTGAAATTCTGCAAAGTGTAAAAGTGTATTTCCATGTTTTTGGGGATCACTTTATGGAATTCTACATTGTTTACTTCACTTTCAGCTGAAAGGAGGAACACCACTTATATTCAGAGGCGTGTCGAAAAGAGTGTGAGAAACGGTTCACACAGGAAACTGAGTCAGTAATCAGAAACCAACCCCCTAACCTTTTACACTCACAGTGTAGCACCACCCATACAAATGCAGCATTTAATATTGTTATTAAAGTCGAAAAGTGACCATTAGTTACTTACACAAAGCAATATCACACAGCAGAATTAACACTTAATGTGAATAAGCCAGTGATGTTTAAACATCACTAAAATATACCACACATGCTCTCTTATAATAATAACGGAAAACAACAATGTGCCAAATGTCGAGCCGCAATCCGGGTCCGGACCCAGCCGGACCTGGACCTATCTCCAAACAATACAGAGGGTTACGTTTTAAAACTTAATGGGGCTCTTCCTTTTTAACCAGCGCAGCTATTAAAGTCTTTACGGTAGTGGACGAGGAAATGAATTGACCAACTGCAAGTGAGTTAAGCTGCCACACATGATTCCACGCAGCCAATCAAGTTCCAGCTGCAAATATTGAGATTTATAGAGACGAACTGACAAAGTGAGAGAATAGCATGAGCAAGACAGAGTAAGTTGAGGAAAAATAGGGACCAGATGACACTCTCAAAAGAAAGAAGTGAAAACAGAGCATTTAATCTGCATGGACAGTCATTTCTGTTCATTCTTTTCACTGGCAGCTCTAAACCTGGGAGTCTCATTTGCTCAGAAACTGTTGCACCTGTTAAAAGTGCCAATATAAAAATGGTACTCTGAGACAAAACAAAGGTTTTGACAGACTAACCCACTGAAATCAGAAGCGAGATGACAAAATATCAGTAGTCTGAGACTCCAGTACGAGCAGTCCACCAGGATCTTAACACACCCATTCACATTCACTGTCGTCTTTTGTTGAATTTATTAATAAGCTGAACTTCAGCAACTGTTCTGACAGCTTCAACTTTGGACAGCAGCACACCATGTTCCTTCAGATGCGTTTCTCATCACTGCCAAGAGATTCTCACAGGAAGTCACAGACTTTAAATGGGTAAATCCTGGTGCTAATGGTCAATCTCCAAGCAGATGTGACCCTAAAAGAGCAGTTTGTAAAAACTGACGCTACCATTTTCTGGCTCTAAATGTTCCTGAGACACTTCCCCAGGTCTGAGGAAAGAAGCTCTATACATAACACACAGCTACTGAGAGGCAGCTCTCTCCACAATGAACATAATCAAAACTAAATATGGTTCCAGAATCACCAATGAACTCCTACACCTGAATCTTCCAACAACCCCAACTCCTTTAAGTCAGGTTGAATATCTTGGCAGAACAAGCAAGAGCTCAGGCCTCCATCTTCTATACCTGTTATCCTGTTCAGGCTGGCCAATCCCAGCCAACACCACGTGCAGGTCTCCAGGCTATCACAGGACAAACACAGACAAGCACACACACTCACATTTACAGCTAGCGGCAATTCAGTGTCACCAATTAACCGCACATGCATGTTTTTGGACTATGGGAGGAAACCGGAGTATACTTCAATATATATCACACTAAATGGTTCGACATTCTGACCTTCGCTTTCAAACTGGACGAGAGAGACAGAGACAGAGACAGAGACAGAGACAGAGACAGAGACAGAGAGAGAGAGAGTGAGAGAGAGAGAGAGATCAATAAATATGCAAAGTTGTTCAGTCAGTGCACACTTTGCTATGAAGTATATACCTATACCAGGGGTCGGCGACCCGCAGCTCTTTAGTCCCTCGGCTGCGGCTCCTGGAGCCTCGGTCCTGCTGCAGTAGGTCCCTGAGCGGGGCGGACTGAGACGGTAAAGCAAAGCGCACCCAGACCCAACTGCATTGCTCGATCCCACGACAAAGAGTGCAGTAAAATGTAGGCGGGGTTGTGAACGGCACGTAACGACGCAGGCATGAAACGTCATCACGCAACAATAGTTGCGCGAAGAATGCGGAAGTTGCAGCT
>OMNM01030435.1:0-24433 GCA_900302745.1 Parablennius parvicornis
ACAGCCGTGTCCAGATGGGACCTCCTCAAAGTTAAAACTCAATAACCTGATAGATGACATAGATATAGATAGATAGATAGATAGATAGATAGATAGATAGATAGATAGATAGATAGATAGATAGATAGATAGATAGATAGATAGATAGATAGATAGATAGATAGATAGATAGATAGATAGATAGATAGATAGATCTGATCAAAACACCTTGTTTTGATCACAAAACAAGGTGTTCAAAGCTGCTCCCTCAAATTTGTTGCATTGCCCTGTCTGAGGGTGTTGCTTGTTGTCGAGACAAGAGATGTCTTGGGGAGTGGTGGCATACAGAAAATATGCCAGTCAGTGGCTTTACTTCATTCTGAATTTCATCAAATAGAAGTAGAAATGTTTGTGGTTGAGGGGAAGCTGTTGTGGGATTGCATCCTTGTGTCTGCACTACAGATTTCTGCTGGTTGCTCGGGGTGCCTGCACCAAAACAGAATAGGATGAGCATCTGCAAGTGGCAAGAATATACTATGCACCCGGCAGCACAGTATACATCAGAAAAGACACAACACTGTATACTACAGCTATAGTACAGAACTAGTGAGCAGTTCAAAAGAAGAGTGAAAATCAACAAATAAACAGAAATCACTAAATGTATTTAATTCAGTTTGATATATATATATATAGATATATGTATATATATATTAAAATAAGAGAGAGCATATTGAGCCATGCTGAATGGAATTGCACGTATGTGAAGCAACTTGTGTAGTTTTTGTGCAATGCTCTCTGTGAGGTGGCAAAACAACACTGGATAAGGTATTCCAACAGATAAACCAAATTAATCAATCTATCATTTCATTTTTTTTTTTTTTTTTGAATGCTGCTGATGTCTCAAGGCTACGCTGCCAGCTCAAGCTTGGGGATTAGATGAGAACTTGAGCGACAATTTAGGCAAAGCTTCTCCTTCAGGAGAAATTCCTCTTGCACTGCTCTGACTGTGGGGGTTGGATGGCAGCATGTTCAGTCAACCAATGAGTAGCCACATAGAAGCATGAATACGCTCTGCCTATACAGCCAATCAGTGATCGCCCCTGTTTGCCTGGGGAATTGCATCTGAACAAAACTTTGATGTTTTACTTTCCACCCCTCAGACGACAGAGGACTTATAATAGTGAATGTCAGTGTTTGGATCCACATAGTTAATGTAAATTATGTTGCATTTGTAATGTTTCAGAAATTATATTTAGTGATGCTAAAAGCAACTCCTGACAGCTTAAATATTTACATAGGGACAAGTATGTGGCATGAAGCATTGCATAACAGTAAAATACTTAGAACCAGAGTCAATTTTGAAAGCTCACCATGAGTCTTTGCAACAAAAAAACAACCAACAGTGTAAGGGGTAGAGCCAATGACAAATCAAAGAAAAATAGAACATACTATCACTCGAACATAAGTTTTATCATCAAATAGGAAGCACAACATTGAGCATGGTTGAATCTGCATTTGAGTTTGAAATGATCGGGAGGTAGAAAAATAAATAAATACAAATTCACAGGATACATATTCACAGAAGGGAACTTTATATTAGCCATAGCAACTAAGCATGAACCTGAAAGTGCAACCAGAAGGTCACCAGGCACCCGAGGATCTTTTTAAAGCATCCCTTTATGAATAAGGTTGAGATTGCAAGATTAATGAATTTATCAAAACTTTACATGCCATTGATGGGATCCTTTTGGGTTTCCGTTTAAAATTTAAATTGTTCCATCATAATTTATACCCTTGTGAACGCTGGTCACCATAACCTAGATGTAAGATTCAGCTTTCTTTTTCTCCTGCCTAATTCAAGTGTGATTAGACTGAAATATGAATTAGCAAGTTATCTCTTTTCTTTTCTAATTCATTATCCCATTCTATTTTCCATAAAAGCAACTTTGGGCTGGTTTTATGTCCTAACCAGGATTGAGAAACATCCGGCAGACTCTCCTTCTTTGTGCAGGGAAGCTGTGGAGTGTGGTGGAGCTTTGACAGGCAGTAGAAGCACATATGTACATTGTCCTTCAAGACGGGCACTCTAAGGGTGTGTGAGCTTTTAGCTCTCTTTTGAAAGCACTCTGGGCATTTGTACAGAAGCACCACTACATACCCATGAAGAAAATAGAAGCAAACATTTGTTGTGAGTCCTGCAAAGACTTTGAGATTCGTACTTTGAAAGTTTCCACTCTTTCACAGAAGACATGGCATTCCTATCAAGTCAAAGAAGTTTATATATTGTACGAGTCTCACACGGAGCTGATGTGTAGTTTTAAGCAAGATCTATAGACATATACATTTTTTAAAATACGTGTAGCACCGACAATACTTTTATGGCATTGAAAGTTCCAATTATTCAGCCATAAATTTTTTAAACCTTGTGATCCTCTGGATAGAGCAGTGATATCAGCAGTGTTGTTTTCACAGCAGAAAAATAAATCTTGTTAGTGCACAATGTCATTTCACAATACTCATCAGATTTGCTAATACTGGCATGAACACAGCTGCCTGTGAGAGAGGCAATGAAGTTAGCAAGTGTTTCTCCTTCTTCTTATTGCTTATTAATAATTTTTATTTAGCTTCAAACATAGTCATTGAAATTAGTTGACACAATAAATCTTAAAAAACTTTAAAGACAATAAAGATTGTAAAAAAAAAAGATATGCAATTAAGAGCAAATAATAATTTATTGTGCAGTGGATTTTAAAGCCAATATTTACATAAAACCATTAAAATAATGGTGTTATGTGAATATTAGCTTTAAAATTGTCAGCTCCATCTGGACCGATCTGAATGAACTTTTTATTTTTTTTTTATTTTAGATAACACATTAAAAATGACAGTACGGGTGAATCCAGATATTCAATTCATATGTTCTATCTAATCTACAATAATACAAGCTACTTAACTGTTCATCTCTTTATTTGGTAGTAGAATAGAAAGACAATCACAGAAGTGATAGCCAGTTCTGGCTGCAGTAGCATTGATTACAATCTGAGCTCCCGGTGATGAGCGATGGCGAGCCTGGCTCACTGAGGGCAGAAAACTGCAGCTGCGCCGTTCACTGAGATTTTCAAGCATGCCCCACTTCTCTGGCCACGCCCGAATCCACGATGTCAAAGCCATTAACAGCTGATTGAAAACACCTGCACGCACTGCATCAGCTATTATGTTTGTATGTTTTCATATGAGATGGGTTGCATCTGAAGCTACCTCAGTAACGGTCACTATACACATTTCTTGACAAAATTAAGATGACCAAGTAAACCAGGAGCAACCAAGTACATTCCAGTGCCATTAGGCCTCCTGCTCAATAATCAGTTTCATTTCCTAAGAAAACAAACTGGGGGCCAGATGGCAATGCTGAGGAGTGTTCATCGATCTGGGGTCCCGCTTGCCTACTTGCGTAATTTAGGAAATGGAAGGGGTGGACTCATGAAGGGTGAGGAGGGGAACTCTGGGGCAAATGTGACTTTCCTCCCTTATTGCTGAGAACACCACTCAAAATGTGAGTGGTATGAGAGCTTTGGAGCAGCTCTTGAAGTTTAAAACAGTCCCACCGGTGAGCCTATGCTCACTTCAAACCATCTAGTTATTTTTGTACCTGCTGCCAGCTGGATAGGTAAGCCGGTGTGAAATCGAGCTTCTCATCAAGATACGGACATTTTAAGAATAACCCTGGATTTAGTGCACTTTGGTCTATTAAAGTATGCAAATGTTTTTTGGGGTTTTTTATTTTAATGGTCTCAAAGAAATATTAGATAAGTGAAAGCTGCTAATTAACGTACTGTTTGATGAGCTCTTATTTCTGAGGCAGAGGGGATTTATCCTTCACCTAATCTGATAGTGCTGAGGAAGTAACCTTTAACCCACTGTTTGCAATAATGTTATCTTTAATGTTTGCATAGCACTTATTCATTTCCTATAGAATAAACATTTGTCCAGCCCACACTGTTTAGACAATTATCAGAAGCCAACGCAAGTTTGTTTTTAACACAAGTGTTCTATAATAATGTCATTACCTTGACACTGAATTAGGTTAAAGTAGGTTGTGATATTTAAATATTTTCCTCTTTCATCTTTCAGGAGATACCAGAGATTTCAGGATTAAAAATGAGCAGCAATTTCATCTGGATTTGACCTGAGTGACCCCCTCCTCAGTACTTAGGCTGAGATATTAGTCCCACATTCCTGTGAGAGGCAGCTTATTAAAAACAACCCTTCATTAGCATAAGACCTAGCAAAGCAGTTGGCTTCCTAATCTTTGGAAGCTCCCGATGAATATCTTTTCATGACCGAAAAGCTGTTATGTACAGTGCGGCAGAAAGTAGCGTTTGCCTGACAGGGGTAAAAAAAACAAAAAAAAAGGAAATACAAAGTGGTTAGTGTTGATTTTAGCCAGTGTTGTGGCCAAATAACTATTGTCTCTGTGAAATCTTGTTTTGCCGTGCTATGATTGTCCTTTATTGGCAGAGACACGGCTGTTGCATACTGGGAGCCGAGAGTGGAAAAGGCAAAACACAGGGAGGAAACAAACAGATGGTGTCAGGATCTGGGTTGCACACATTTAGTTAAAGTTAAGCAAAACACCAGCAAAGAAAAGCCCTGGATCTGGAGGAGAATAATAAATTTACTCGGTGAGCAAATTTTCGAGGATGAAACAGATAATAAGAATCTGATTATGACCAGATGACCAAATGACCGGGAGCATGGGAGAAGCTGAATTCATGCCAGCGTTTGACAAATGCAGGAGGGCAATGAGAGATGCTGGGTGAATACAAATTGCTCTGGATAAAATGGGATGGCGAGGGTGAGAGCCATCCAGCAAAGCTGGCAAGTGTGGGTTCAACTCCACCGGTAGCAAAGGACCATGAAGCAGATTGAGCTGATTATGCTGCTGATTATGTTAGCAGGGAGAAAGACAAGCAGCACTAATAGCAATATAAGATGTTCAATCTCCTCAGTGAACAGACTTACAAACTATACTAAAGGAGAGAAGTGAATTTTCCTTGGTTTCATTGATTAGGACACAGCAAAAAATTAATTAAAAAAAAAAGGGGGGGGGGAAACCACACAGTGACAATACAATGAAACAACTTATCAAAGACAATCAAATAATGGAAAAAACAGGGAAAATGTAACATTTCAACACACAAAGGAAAACATCACTACTCCAACTCGAGTGTGATGTAAACAAACAAGTCCAAGCTGAGAGGCTTAGAAGTTGCAGGCTACAAAATGTGTGAGAAAAATACAACCATCCTGAAAAGATGATACACCATGTTGCCTCCTCAGCAAGAAAAGCAAAAAAAAAAAAAAATATCAATTCAATGAGATGAGCAATTGATTATTGTTTGTTTTGGAGCAAAACTGAGGCCAACAACCTATCCTACCATGTGACACATTAACGCCCATTCTTTAAGATATAAACCATAAGCACTTCATTTTCTACCTACAAGATAAAGCACTTAACATTTATGAGGATTTATAGTGAAGAATGAATAAATAAATCTAATTCCACTGATTTTTCCAAATACTCCTACAATCTGTTTTTGGCCTTGTTTCTCTTGAAGATTTTTGAACAGTAAATAAACCGGGACACATCTATTCTTTATTCTTTGTCTTCTGCCACCGATATGTACTTTTAAGTATTATATCTTCCAATATATTATGGAG
This sequence comes from Parablennius parvicornis, assembly GCA_900302745.1. Classification (NCBI taxonomy): domain Eukaryota; kingdom Metazoa; phylum Chordata; class Actinopteri; order Blenniiformes; family Blenniidae; genus Parablennius; species Parablennius parvicornis. The sequence continues at coordinate 5,701 of OMNM01030435.1, forward strand.
TTTCCTATTTATGATGGCTAATCTCTTGCATGTCTTGCATTAGTAGTTTGGTTGTAGGGTTAAAATGTAATGATCCATGCTGAGAGATTTCATAAAGAAAAGTAAGCACAATTTGTAAATCTGTATGAAATGGACTTTTTCATCAGGATGTGAACATTTCCAGATGATTCAGTGTTTGAATCATTGTCATCTAAAGCAACTAAATCCTCTGGAGGTCAAATTAAAGGCTCATTCATACTCATTTGTACAATATGCAGACACACACAAAACCTTCCATCTGTATGTGAGGGACATTTTTATATTGTTGGAAATGAACTAAAGGCTCATACTACTAACTCCCTGTTTGGACCTGTTGATGATTACTAACACTGACACTGTCCTTTGAACAGATCAGAACCGCACCTGGTTATGGGTCAGAACAAATACAACTGTATGGACAGCTCATGCCAGAGGGTGGGTGACTTTTATGTGTGACGCTCCTCTGATATGTGTATTAAATGTCTGTGATGCTGGTTTCTGGGTGTGAGTCTATAGGTGGCGGAGATAAGATCGCAACCCATCCGGCTTAGAACTCTGACATTGTTTGCATCTGGTTTTAGGTACACCATCATTGGCTTGATTGTTTCTTAAATTCAATTTGATTCTCTGGAATAAATCATTTATTTAAACTTGATATTTGAATTTGACTTGATAATGACCTGCCCTCTCTTACTTAATCAAGCCAAAGCTTGTCTCAATAACAATCTCATCTGTTTTTCTCCTGGAAGCCTCAGATTACAGACCGAAGAACAGACCGGAGCATTACCATCAGAATCCAATGGCGGCAATGCTGTCTACGCTTGCGGTTCCTTCTCTCCTCTGACTCATTATAGTTCAAAGGCCACATGAAAATAAATTTGATTTAAAGCAGCGCAGACCTGAAATTGTCTTGCAAGCAAAAATGCAACAAAAGACTTGACTTGGTCTGCATTTGGCTTTTTGAAAATATTCAACATTATTTCTGTATTTTCTATTCAGGCGAATATTGACAAAAAGAAAAAAAAAAAAAAAATCAAAGTTTTGGTTGAAAACATGATTTCTGAAGCCATCAGTATTTATATTTTCAGTTCGCCCTCACAGTGTGCCTTTAATGATCGTGCTGTTTTGTCAGTGTCTACTGCTAAATCATTGATCACCGTGTTGTATTATGCTCTTAAAAGTACCACAATTTTTGAGATTGTAGGCCTTTTATTTGACACCTCTGGTTTAGAATTTTTTTTTTTTTTGTTTTTTTTTTTGTTTTTAAATTGAAAGAAATTCAAAAAAATTGCCTGAAAGGCATAATTTGAAGTAATATAATTTTTCAAAGATCCCGCATTAATAAAATAAATGAATCAGACAGTTTGCAGTAAGCTCTCAGGTCTCTGAGAAGCCAAGCATCCCATTTCAAGATTAAACCATCTTATGAATACTTTAACTTCTTCGTAAGACTGCCTTGAGTCTGTGGTGAAACACTGGGTGTATACATGTGACGTGGCTTTTTTTTTCTGTTGTTGTCATTTATCAAACACTGTAAAATGAGTTGATCTGATGCGGCTTTGTCGCTTTGCAACACAGCACAAACATGAAAAATGAAAACAGTGAAAAAAAATAAAGGAAAAACAAGTCTTTGGAGTGATTTTTGTTTGGTATTTTTGTGTGATGGATTCAATCATTTACACGTGCAAGTCTTTTGTGGTCGTGTACTCGCTGTTGCAGGCAGCAGACCTTCATTTGAGAGGAAACTAAAATTATTCCTATGACGGCTTTTGCTGCAGTGTATATTTTCAGCCAGACCTCCAGCTTTTCTTATCTTCTCATCACTTACTTTACAATTTGGCAGTAGATTAAGATAACTAGCAAATCTGCTAAATATATTTTTCCATAAAAAAAAAAAAAAAAAAAAAACAACAAAAAATGCACACGCACCTGCTACATCCTACCCATGAGTGAGCTTCTGAGAAAGAAATGCTTGCAAATTGCTTAGTTTCCCTTTCAGGGCTGTTACAGAGAACTGAAAGGGGGTTATTTTGCCAGGGCTTCCTGAATGTAAATGATGTGGAACTTTCGCTTTATGAAATTGTTTGGTGGTAATGCCTTTGAGGGAGAGACTGTTAAGAAGCACAGAATAATGAGATTCTGTGTGGCTTTCTTTAAACTCCCCAACAATGTCAACGTGAAAGTGTCTCGATCATAATCAGAGTCAATGTAAAATAGGCCTCTCTTTTTGTTGTTTTAGTTTAAACTATTAGCCTTGAAACAGTGAGTGAGTAAACAGAGTGGCTGTGATTGGCTTCATAATTTAAGACAGGGGGAGTTGTGCTTTTCATTTTACAGACCTATTTTTTTCCCTGTTTTGAGTCTCTTTTACACGGCACCGTATGTAAGTTGGCTTCCATACGTAGTGTGAACAGCTTTTAATCCGTTTCTTTTCGGTCCGCTAGTGTGGATTGCTGCTGATCAGAGGTGGGCAATAGAAAGGCTGGGGTTTCGAGAGAGAACACAGGGTTTTTCCTGTTCTTCTTTTCCCGGCATTAATGGTTGGAGCATTCCTATTACCTGCTCTGAGCCCTGGAGATGGGATTCCTGTGGTGCCGGCCGGGAGCTGCTCTGCTGCGCTGCATTGTGATGAGTTTTCCACTGATGTTTTCCTGCTCTCGCTCCTCTCAACTCTGCTAGTTCTACTTTTCTCACCTGCCTGTCTTCAGCCATGGTGTAGTTTCTCAGTATATCCAGTACTTTTGTGCTTCTTTTTTTCCTGAGCCTATCGCAGAATTCATATGTACTCTTCATGCACTTCTTTTCTTATTATACAGCGACTGTTTGTACTGTTCCCATGACCACCTAGTGCTGTAAATGTCTGTGTAATAATGTACACTAGTACAGTCAAAATACATTCACTATGCATTTACAGATGGAGTATGAATAAAGATATCTGGTTTCCCAGTGTAGTCCTCATCTGTCAACATCAATATATATAATGGCAGGTTTAATAATAGGCAATAATAAAAATAAAAATACATTTATGGACAACAGTCTTAAAGTGTTTGAAAATACATAGGTTTTTTTTTTTCAAGTTAGAATTATTTGGAACTGAAGTTTGATGAGACATTTTCACAGGATTGATGATTTTTAGAGCAATAATAAGTAGTAGTACTCATCACACAGGTGTTCAAATGAAATGCATTATTTAGTAGAGACAGTATCAACACAAGCATTGCAAGATATGATGCTGGATACTTTTCACAAATATGACAAAAATAAGTATGTTACTAACATTGCAAAATGGTCAAAAATGTAACATTCAATCACAGAAAATGTTTAAATATACAAGTTCAAAAGGTTAACTTGGATACTTGTGACAATCAATCCTTCATTCCAGGCCTTCGGGATGCTGTCTTCCAGGCATGGAGACTAAAAGGCATCTGTGTAATAGGAAATCTACTGTATATATTAAGGGAACTTGGAAACATCTTTTGTGCAGTTAAGCTCTGTTTACAATCTCTTTTTTTCAGTTACAGATCCGGGACTATGTTAGATGTTTGATGCCATAGCCAGACATGAGGCCCTTGAGGCAATAAATAATTTTTAATCCTATCAATCCTGTCAATCCTGTCAATCGTGGCAGTATCTGGACTGGACTCAAGAAGACATGGGAGGACGAGCTGGTGGTAAAACTAACTGATGAGGGATGAGCGTTAGGAGAGTATACACGAGTGCTCAGGAAACACCAAGCACAATCTTAAACAGTTTAAAACATTATACAGACTTTACTGTTTGAGGGAAAAGCTAAATAGCTTTTCAACCAACGTGTCACCAGTTGCTGCAAGTCTGTAATCAGCAACTTCACATCACTCCTTCTGGTCATGCAGTAAACTTCACTCATTTTGGAAGAATATTTCCAAAAGAATATTTAATTACTTTTGTGTTTTTCCACAGGCTTTTGGGAACCACTGGGATCCAGATCCACTCATTACCATCATTGGGGCTTCTAGTTTGAAATGGTGGTTGCTAAAAAGCTGATCTTTGAAAGAGTGAAAGAAAGGCTCTGTGCCGATATTTGACCTTTGGCAGGGTGAAATGGCAAACACACTGCATCTGCAAAGACTAAGATCCTATAATGAGGATCCAGACAGCGTGTTTGACCAGATATGTGACCCTGTGTTAGAATTTCTTCAGCGAGGTCACTGATGTGAGTATATATATACAATATATACACTTATATATTATACTATATAGTGTATATAGTGTGTATATATACACTCTCTTGCATTTCATATATAATTGTGTTATGTTATTTTTTGTATGATTTTTCTGTAAAAATTAACAAGTATTTAGTTTTAAAAGTTATGTACATTGTGTGTACATCTTATTTAATAAATTATATGCTGCTCAAAAACGCTACACACTCACTTCAAATGAATCTGTGTTTTGTTCCTAATACAAGCTGCAAGTTTGGAAGCCAAGCATATGCTTGGCTTCCAAACTCCAAACTTTCTTCAAGTAAGAAACATGTTTCTTACTTGAGATGTACCACGGATTGTGGATGATTCAAGTTTTTACAATTTAATCAGCAACTTTATATTAAACTGCAGTCAAATGTTGTGATACTAAAGCAAAGTAACAAAATTTGCTTTTAAAAAGATAAATATTCAATATAGAAAGTTATCAATGTTTTACCAAATTTAACCATTATATGATTATATGTAGATTTTTTCACAATCTTGCAATGTAATTTAAGGTCACATTAGATAGAATAAAACTATAGTGTGAAAAAGAGCACAGCTTTACAATAATTACTGTTATTGCAGAGCTAAAAGCAGCAGAAAATATTAAACTCCTGCATATTTGTGCCACGTGCAGTCACAAAAACTAAATTTCACTCTGAGAGAACTGGACAGAAATTGCAATGTGTTTGGTCCTTACTGTCACTTTCTCTCCCTATTTTCAACTTCCGTCCTCCTCCCCATTTCTCTCTTTCTACTAATGCTTCTCTCTGTTGTCACTCCACATCCTGCTATCAGACACCATCGTTGTTTTATCTGTTCATACTCTCCTGGGAACCCTGTTTGTCTCCTTATTCCCTCTACATCCTCCTCTCCTATCCTCCCCTCCTACTTTCTCTTTCTTCCCCACAAGTCTCTTGTCACTGTCTGAGTTCCCAGTGGCACATCTTGAAACAAACAATCTAGAGATAGAAATGTAATATGGACAGAGTTGAAATGAATAGAGACACTAGAGGACCAAGAATATTGCACTGACAAAGAAATGCTTCAGTATGTGTCTCCCATACTCTTCTAATTAAAGCCTGGTGAAGGATGTAAAAAATAATGCATGCTTATGTGTGTATGTGTGTGTATATGTATGTATGTGGGTGCGTCTCCATGTAGTTTAAATATGTGTTCCGTGGACAGACTTGAATAAAAGCAAAGACGAAGCTCAGAATCCCCCAGATAGTCCCTTGTCATTTCTCCAGGCTCCTGCCCCTCCTCCTTTTTGCCGTCGTCTTTAGGGTACAACTGACATGGGACCCTCTTTTGCTGTGGGCCTGACATGAACTGATATTGTCCCCATCTGGGCCTGCACAAAGTCTGGGCCTCTCATCACAGAACTGGCTGCCTGACAGCTCATCCATTCAGCCCAACCCCACTAGGCTTTGCCCCAGTGCGCGCTGCTTTAACTGGGCCTCCGTAACAAAACGTCTGCACCGGGTAGACTGTTGAAGGCAAAAAGGGCAAGGAGCCGAAACCCGTCAGCCCGTATAGTTTTCAAGTCTTGGGGGGTCGTAAGGTGGTTCAGAACTGAAGGCTCAGAGAAGGGATTGCTTGGGGAGTGAGACGTGGAAAATGAAGTAAGGCTGAATGAAGAAAGATGCTCCAGTCAATAAGTAAGCTAATACAGCAGTCGCGGGCAGAGCAGGCATTTCTCTTCTCGGTCCCTTGTGGTTAGCACGGTGAGCAATTCTTCAAGTTAAAAGAAGGATTTGGGTTAGATGTGGAGGCCCATGAGAGTCAATGTGGCATTTGCACTATGCAATGGGTACTGGCTGGGAAAAAAGGGAAGTGTATTATAGAAACAAATAATATGTTGTCACAGACAAAAAAAAAACAACTAAACAACTAAGTGTGTTTTATAGTATTGTGGAAGACAGTGAATATCAATTCAAAATCACCTTCATTGAGAAGAATATCGGCATAAGCCACTGTTTTAATCACTTAGACCTAGATACTGAGAAGCTCAACCAAAATAGCTCCGTGTTCCGCCCCGCTTATTCCCTCACGTCTAAGTGGGTGCACCATCGCTGAATAACCTCCTCCACACTCTGATGGTGGCCAGCTTCTACTACAGATGGAGGGAAATTGGATGGATAGAAAAAGAAATAGAAATAGGACAAGCAAAGCCTGAAGCAAATAAAACAGAACTGAGAATCAATTTTATCATCCAATTATCATTTTGGCCTGACCCCTGTGCACTCAATATTATTACTTTCAGTAATAGATTTAAAAGTGCTTTCTCTACATCCTAATTAGAGTTAGTACATAGACAAAAGGATGGACATCTTATTAATCCACTAAACCTGTGCTGGGTGCATTTAGTATATAGGTTGCCCAACAGATATGTTTGAAATATTCAAACTAGTTTGCAGAAAAAAAAAATGTATTGTACCATTTGAAACTACAAAGCCTTCTCTTATTATATTTTTTTTTCAATAAGTAATGACATATTTAATGAATTAAATAACCAGACTCGACATGAAGCCCACCAGAAAATAAGCCTAATTAATCATGCCGAGAAATTGTTCAACTGTCCTTGGCCACTATTGGGAGGAGTATAATTATTTTCTAAATGTGAAGATGGTATTGTGCCAAAACAGTTGATCTTCACTCACAAATTTACACTTGGCTTGAAATGCTACCTCGAATTAAAGAGCATAACAAGTAAAATGTGTCCATCTGAATTAAAGGTGGTTACTACCGAAAGGAAGCAATTAGTCAAAGTATCAGAGAATAAAAATAAATCGTTTGCAGGACACAATACAGTTTAACCATGTTTTGTAAATGTCCCAACTACTATAATCTTTGCATTGTGTGTCTTTCATGGTTATCCAACATGTTACCGCTCTGTCTGTATTACATCTACTGAATGACAATAAAAGCTTTAAGTCATTGTTTTAGATGTTGTTACAGGGATACAATTTGGGCTGTGTACTTGACGGCTAGTACTTCTCCAAAACATTTCTCAACATGAAAATTGGGAGATTCAGACAGCACGAGGCTAGACTACAGCGTTGTACTCCTTTATGTAAGGGTATTCGGCTTCCCTCTGGTAAAATGTGCAGACACCGGTCAGGTTTGTTTGATAGCAGGGGTCATTGACCTTTAGCCATCAGGAGCAATTTGTGAACTGTGCAAGTCTCATTCTGTAATTTTTTTTCACACACTCGTGATCAATCCAGTGACAGCCAACTATGACCTCTGCCATCGTGTCAAGGACCAGAACTGTTCTCAGGATAATGGAGAAATTATGGAAAGAGCTGAACAAATGGAATGAAATACACAAAAATCCCGTATTCCTTTTCTGGTACCTATGCGATCCCTTCTCCTGTAATACAAACATGATTGTGGTTCTTAAGTGAAAACAACTGATTGTCCGCATTTAATTCTGTGATCCTCATACATCATCTAAATTGGAAAATGGCACTTTGACTCAATAAATATGGAGACCTTTTTATGCATTGAAGGGTAGATTCACTCCTACTGGGATGTAATCCCTATAGCTTCAGATTTCTGAGACATGCAGAGCAAAGCAAAGCCAAGCAAGCTCACAGTACAATCACAACAGCAATGAGACCCATTACCATATTAATAAAAGCTGTAAATTCTGCTGTATCAGTATCACCCACTCCATCAGTAAAAGGTGAAAAACATCAGAGCTGCACATTATACTGAATATTATAAGTCCCTTTTCTTGATGGGAAATGACATGCATCAGGTGGAATTACCAATTTCACTCTGTATATTAGGCAGCAAGTGGACATTTTGTTCTCAATGTTGATGGCTCAGAAGCAGGATACACTGGAAAGAATTTGAGCAAGTCTGACAAGAGACAAATTATGATGGTTAGACGACTGAGTGAGAGCACTCGCAAAACTGTAGCTCTTCTAGGGTGGTCTTGCTCTAAGGAAGAAAAAGCAGTGAACTTGCACACGGGTCATGGGCTGTTAAGGCTCACCGATGCATGTGGGGAGTGAAGACTTGCCCGTGTGGTCTGAAACAACAGACAACACGGTGCAGCTCGAATAGCTGCTCAAATTAATCCTGGCTCTGATAGAAAGGTGTTAAAAGGTTTGGGTTAGGGTTTTGTATGCATGTGTGTGTGTGCGTGTGTGTGTGTGTGTGTGTGTGTGTGTGTGTGTGTGTGTATTGTAAACCCTACATGTGTGTTTGTAACTCCTCTGCACCTCCTTTGCTTTAATGGGGTTGGATAGGTTACATCTGCTGGGTTGCACTGTGACATTTCAACTCCTAAAATTGATGTAATTGTTTTAAGTGTGCCGGGGGAGACACTGTGCACAGATGCAGGCCAACATAACGCAGCTGAGGTTAGTAATAAAACGGGAAGTAATTGTAAGAGTTTCCATCGAGACTGATAGCAATCCATATGGGAGCCTTGCAGAGATTAAAGCTTTTGACCTCTAGGCCAGGAAAGTTTCATTTAGCTTGGTAAATGACACTGGAAAGAAACTGGTTTAACAAAAAGTGATGACTTGACTCTTTTGTCTTACTGCTTATGTTCAGGGTGAAAGGATGCTGTGGTAAATAAGCAATCAAACACTAATATCTAATTTCCTTGCTGTCACAAACACAAGACTGTCACCATATTTAATTAAATTTGACAGTAAAAGTGGAAAAAAATGTGTTTTAACAGATGACATATAGACAAAGCACCTCTGCATTAAAAAAAAAAAAAGAAACATTTTCGAGAGCATTGATTTTGCACCTATACTTTCTTCATCGTTGAGATGAGGCGTTGCAGTGAGCATACATACGCGGCAATGAGGCATGGTTTAATTTTTCAAGCAGAATTTCTCTGATCAAAGATGTCTCCTATTTCACTGAGAAGCCCCTGATGCATTACACACCGTCCCTTTCAATCTCTTTGTAATATTGTATTAATGCAAGTGCAACGCATTTTTATCAAAAACAATGCAAAGATAATTGGCTTACTTGAACAGTGTTGGTTACAATCATCCACTTCTATCACTAACTTCATTCATGGTTCCACTTTTAGTTGTCCGTCTGTCAACATGATAGTTTTCTTACCCCGTCTAATTCCCTGCTCCAAATCCCATAATGACATTTTTCTTTTCTGTTTCGAGTCTCAGTCTTCTCAATAATGTCTTGTTTGCCATGTTGTGTACTTGTGCTCTATACTTCTATGCGCATTCCCGTTTACCTGTAAGCCACGCTCATTTTCAGCCTCCTGAAGAGACAAACAATTGCCTTATACAACTCATTTCTAGGTTATGCACTATGTAATTAAAGTGATTTCCCAATTACACTTAAGTGCAATGCAATCACAGCTTGCATTAAATTCACAGGCAAATTTTAATGATGTGTTACATTACCAAACTACATTGGAGTTGACAAGGGCTGATTCAACTGGAGAATGGCCATATAAAGAACAATGTGGTCAATTACTGTTATTTCTTCTTATCCTTAACATTACTATTAATCAATTATTCTACAATGTTGAATTAAGTATGGTTTTTATATAAGACAGTTTCAGTTTTTTTTGCATCATGACTTCACTGAGTGAAGGTGAATTGCTGAATGTGTTTTTTTATGAGCTGTATAAAGATTCAGTTGTTCTTGGATATGTGGAGAAGCAACAGTCTTTTTACCATGCATCCCATTGTCATTTTATGTAAATAGTCTAAAACTATCAAAGGCTGCCATATCTTGTCACTTGCATTACAAATACTGTGTAGACAGATATCACCAAAACAAATAACACAAGCTGTTATTCAATTATCATTTAGATTGGAAATTAATTGAATGTTGTCACGATCATCATCTTAAATAAGCTCATACCCAAGAGACGAAGCACAATCAAAGCCAGCCACTAGATGCAGAAACAGGATAACACTATTTGTTTTTGAGAACTAACTATGGAATGACCAACTGGCAGATCCAGATGAACCCCAACCTAGCAAAGTTACAGTAAATCTTAAACTTCTAAACTAACTAAATACGTGTGGGCAAACCCAAAGAGCAATAAAGAGGAATAACCTGCCAACAGAACAAGAGTCTTCCTTCTACTCTAACATAGTTCATCATACCAAACAGTGAAAATAAAGCTGTGAAAATAGAACTTATAGACCTCCTAGAACACAAAAGAGAGAAAAACAAGTAACTACATGGAGTCTGAGCCCAATCCAATTCTCTGCTGCACTATCAGCAGGGCCAGGAGGCAGGGAAACATAGTGATGGGCTTCTCTCCTTTGGAGGTGCCTTTATTATGGGATACACCTCTAGGAAGATGTGAATAGACATCAGGCTGATCAAGAAAGAGGACAATTGACACCACTTTTTTATGTGTTACAAAGATGACGAGTTTTCATTTCATGCTATCCTTTAAAGAAATGCCCTTAATGAGCACTTTAAACCTATCGTGCAAAAGTTTAACAAACATGTGGGCAGTGTGAGCAGCATCATAAGGCCCAGGGTCACAGTTAGAAGGTCACGGATCTGCAAATAGCAAATACGTTTTTCATTTAAAATGTTTTTGATGTTACAATGAATTGTAATGTAGACAGAGTTTCATAAAGTGTCTGAGTCAAACCTTCGCTGTCACAGTAGACAGCAAAGACTTGCATGTTGAGAATTTCATGACACAAATTTTACTCCAATTTTGTTTTTTGTTTTTTTGATGAAACGGGTCAAATCGGTATTTGCAAGTGCTGGTTTAATGGGTACAATTTACTCTCTGTTCCACACTGAGGTAGAACACATCTAAGACCTGTTCTTGTCAATTAAGCAAATGTGTTCACAGTATTTTAAAATAGTAAAAAGCACCATCACAACCAAAAAAATAAGTGTTTTTGTAGTTGTTGTTTTTTGGGATTTTTTTATTAAGCCTAAATTGGGACTTTCTGAATAGACTGCATTCATCCAACTTCTCTTTCCTTAATTTGTTCTTCCAGAATAGGGTTGAAGCAAAGGGTTCCACACACAGCCAAATGTTACTGCCGAGACAGGCTGCTAAACTATCACAGATTTAACACAGAGATGGGCAACATCACATACACACAAACACAGGCAATTCACAGATGAACGTTAACCCAACGAGAACTGTGCACAGAAAGATCCCAATAGGTCGGCAGGTCACAGCCTTTGAGCTTAAAGGTGACATCGTGAACCAATGAATCATCATCTTGCCTGAAAAGACTTGAATAAAGTCATTTTTCTAATGTGAATTCCAAAGTTTCTGTTTTTTACGGCTTGGTTGCATACAACAATACTAAAGTCCAATGCGTAATCTACTTTGCGTCATGCTCACTGTTGCATTTTTAATATTGGATTAATGATGCAAATAAAAGGCATAGTGCTCAGAAACCACATGTACTGTACAAAGTGTTTAGAAAAATTAGACCATGGAATAACAATCTGTGCACATTCGAGAAAAGTCTGCAGTATGTGCAAGGTTTGAGTTTGTCTTTCAAAAACCACATAATATTTCTGCATTTAATGGAATAACGCGTCTGGAGGGAAACTCATCAATTATGCAAGATGAATTGAAGCATTGTTGAATTTGTCATTGTTAATCTAATATTGTTGTGTTGCACACAAGTGGAGGAGACTTTGCAGTGTAACATACACGTCCAGAAACGAGGAAGCATCTCCAATAGGAAATAAAACATCTTTAAAACCTCATGCATATCAAGACAAGACAAAAAGAAATCCAGATGTCTTTCCTCTGACAAGTATCAGAAACTGATCTCACTGCCCCAGCATGAATAGAACCCGGAGTTATCTTGCAAATTAATGTGCAAGTTACATCATCTATAGTCATTCATATTTTTTTTTTCTTCGAACCTTATTATACTGTAATATGAACTAGGCCTATTATCACTCAAGTGATTTCAAAACTTCCTTTTAGGATGAAGTAGTTAAAAGTAATACAGTCATTTTCCTAATTCTCATTCATTAACCAAAAAGCAATTAAATTCTTTTTTTTTTTTACTTTGGCAGAATATCAAGGTTTTTGACAGTAACTCTAAAAAAATTACAAAAAAAAAAAAAAACAACAAAAAACAACAACATCAACAACTCTGCTTTTTGCTGGCCTAAATGTGGCTTATTGCCATGGTGTATTCACCCGCTGAGAACACAACACCATTTTAAAATAGCTGGTGAAATTTGTCTAGTGCACTCACAGATAACAACAAAGAAATCTTGTGGAAAAGAGACGCGACGCTTATTACATTCAGCATTTTGCCTGTTTTGTGGTGGTTGTTCCGTACCACTTTTAAACTTTAATCCAAGTGCACCTAAGTTATTTAAGTAGTGAAGTCCTACTTTTCAAACACACGTTCATCACATTGGTGTATACCCGGGTTCAGATGGCACCTCCTCAAATGAACTCCGCGAGCAGAGCAATCGCACCAGCTTTCCTCTCAACACACAAACGTGAACACACTCTAATGAACTGTTGTTTAAAATACTTGACTACTCAACTATGGTACATACTTATTTTCTGAGAAAGCTGAAAGTGCAAGGGTTGAAAAGAGACCATGCTCTCCTACTTGAAAAAACCCATGAAAGTGATAAGTGCAAAGAAAACCAAAACGTAGTAACATAAAGAGTAAGACTGAAGTGCAATACTATTTTTTCACCTCTGGATGAAAAAAAAAGGTAATCTCTGAGAAGTACTGAAAAAAAAAAAAACACACACAAAAACATCACTGCTGAGTCATACAGTAAATATATGCACCATATCCTTATATTAGGTGTTCTTTGATGCTGTATTTGAGTGTTCTCATCAGAAATATAAAGAATACGCATTCACAGGATATACAATTGAGATCCACTAAGACTATCAAGTACCTGGAAACTAAAGAGAAATCCCACAGTGGTGGGAGTATTTACTAACATACAGAACACAAAGAAGGGTGCAACAATAGCACTGTCCAGATGGCTTTAATGAGTGAGCATTGAATGACATTACAGTGCCACTCAAATGCCCTGCCACCAAACCCATTTTGATTAAGTCTAAAATACTGTATCTGGCGGCAGCTCTGAGTTCCCAGTCTGATGATTTAATGACAGGATCTTCAATCCTCAGAATAAAACAATCACTCCCACACAGGTTTTGTCTGGAGACTTGAGGCAAAGCCTCTAGAGTAAAACGGGAAATTAAAAATACAGTTACATTGTTAAAATGGATGACAGATTCACACAGTGATGTATGTCCATGAAACAAAAGAAAAGCTCTTGTTTCTGTAGCTATAATTAAAGAGAGAGAAAAAAATTCAAAAATCTGATCTTACATCTGCATCACAAGTTAAATATCACTTTAAGCTACACATACAGAAATGAACCCCCTTTTTTCCCCTCATCACTTGTGTGTGATTCTTCACATTTTAAAATTACAATCGGAATTTAATGTGCAAATGTTTGTAGGCAGTGAGGAAATTAAGACATATCCCCACAGCAACAAATAAGAGTGGGAAGTCCCATTTTCATGCTTTTGTTTCAAGGAGAGGAACTGTGGATTATGCAGTAAGCTCAGCAAATATTTAGACAGCGAAACATTTAAACTTCATACTCATATTTTAGATGTAGAAAAACAAGATCCATAAAAGTGCCCTTTTGTTTTCACAAACTGGTTCAGTGTTATATAAATGAGACCGCACAAGTTGGAATTAAAAACAATTATGAATGAGTAGCAGGTACATTGAGATTATGAGAAATTAAAGACAACACAGCCAGACACTGTGGAAACTAATGCAGAGTCGGACTGACTATAAGAACTCATATGAAAGAGCAAAACTATGTTAGTCTTTTTTTGTTTGTTTTTTTTTTTAATTTTTTTTATATCTCCTCCAGCCCGCCCAGCTGCTGCAGCGAAAGGCAAGCCCCAGGGTGGCCATCACAGCAGGTCTTTTTCAATTCTAGGGACGTGTCCAATGTAGAGTTTATACTGAGGACGCACCACCATCATCACAAGCCGCCACAGAAGTACTCCAATCAAAGAAACTCTACCGTACAATATATATAGAGAAGAAAAGGACGTTCAAGGTACATCCTTAATGTCTTCAAACACCTGAAGTGTAGAACCCTGTTATGTACAACCCCACCATACCACTGTTATGAAAAGAAGACTGTATGCTCTCCATGTTACCCCAGCAGCTGCTCATCCCAAACATAAACAATGTTATGACAGCAAATTGCATTCTGAAATGTGATGTATTTGTTTTGGGTTCCGACAATATCTCTGTAAAATTAAGAGTTTCAGTTACAAAGATGATACATTATATCCCTTATAGTTTTAAAGCCAATGATGCATTTTCCTCTTTAAATAGTGTTACTTCTCATCTGAGTTAACACTCACAAATTTACATTTCTGGGAAAAACAAAGTCACAAAAAAAAAAAAACAGAAAGAAAGAAAAAAGCTCTGTTTTGTATTCATGAAGTAAATGGAACAATTAGTGTCAGAAGCTTCCTTTTCACATCACAAATGAATCGAATTGCTACAAAATGATTAAAACAACCATTTTTCTGCTGACATTAAATCATCAACACAACACTGCTATGCTTATATGTTTTTTAAGCTCAATGAAGGATTTTCACTATCAATGATAATACTCCCATCCAGTTCCCACTGATTAAAATGTAAGATACTACTTACAAGTTGCACATTATTTCGATGTTTCTCTTTATGAAAAAAAGTCCAAGTTGAACATCAGCCGAGAAACCTTTGTTTCGGTATCATAGGAAACCGACAGGCTTTGAAATTTTGTGCAACTGTGTCTGAGCCCGGAACGACAAGAGCTCTGGCAGTACTAGAAAAAAATATGGCTGTAAGGTGGGAATACATTATCAGCAAACAGACTTGAAGAAGTCCCATAATGGCCTATCACACCAGCTCCTTTTATTTCTCTTTGAAAGCACCAGACACTTTTCTATTAGGCAGGAAAAAGAGTCTAGGCCAGAATCGTGTGAAAGAAAACTAAACAAACCAACACAAAGATAGAAGACTCAGAAAAGCTGCCAGGGGCAGATAAGGTCCTGTTTTAGGCTAAATTTATCTTAGATCTCAGTGTTTTTAGAATATATATATCTTTTGATTTTTAGATTAAAAAAAAAAAAAAAAGTTTAGCATTAGGCCTTTAGTGTTAAGCTAAAGTCATGGGGGCTTTTTATCATTTTTAAATGAAACAGAAGTACTGCATAACAGATCGTAGGCTGTATAGTTGGAACATGCAGTATGTTTAAGCAAGTGCCATTATCTAAATATTTTCTTTGGGTAAAGGTCAACATATATTCAGTAACTGAGAAGCTCTTTTCCTCTTCTACACTTAATACCGAAGTGAGAGCATTATATCACTTTCCTCTTGGTCAATTCCAGGCATTGACGGGAGATCAATAAGACATGCTGTTCTCCTCTCGTGGTGTTTGGAGATCATGTCAGGGTGGAGTGATGAATGGCAGAAGAACAGGCTCCGCAGTAGAGAAAAATGAGCTGGACAGGGAACAGGAGGTCAACCAGGTTAATGATGTTGGCCGTGATTATTTGCAGGTGTGAATGATCCGAGATTAATCATTCAGGAACAAAGCTTGAATGACAGGAGATGAGAAATGGCGGTGATCAAACTGGAAACGTTCATGAGGTCCACGAAACCTTTACTGAGGTGGAACAACACACTTGACAAGGGCAAAAAATGCATCTACCCCCAGTACATCCACTGGACTCCACTGTGTTTGACAAAACAAATGGCAAATTTTGGGACACGTACTCTGGGCTGTCCGTCAGTTCCCTGACATTTGTCAGAAAAATGTCAAATATAAATCATTTGGATGGTAGAAGAGTGGCACTGAGGCAGTGCAGGGAGAGAACAGAAAGTAATTAAATTGTGTGTGTGAGTTTGTGTGTGTGTGTGTGTGTGTGTTATGAGTCACATAGTACTGTTTTACTTGAATTCTGTCATGCAGTACATATACAACATATATATATCCACATTTGAATTTACTTTGTGCTATCTTTTTGAAAGTCTTTACATCCTCTGGTGATATTTTCATTAATATCTGTAAAGTGTGGAAGATCTCATTTCTGGAAACAATATATCTGAAATGTATCTAACTTGATAGCTTGAAATGTATTCAAGAGATCAATGAAGCAGAGTTGATGTCACTTGACACGTGTCTTTGTGTGTCTGATGGGTCATAACAGATATTCATCCTGCTTGGATGTGCATGTACAGTTTGTGTTTAATATAAATGTACATATTGTTTTTACTTAAGCTGCAGTATTTCATGAAAGTCCCTTTATAAAATTCCCATTATTATTATTATTTTGTTTTTCTTTACATTAACATTATTCACATCAGCCATTACATTATGAGCACTGAATAGTAGAGTGAATAACACTGATCTGTATCATTGCATCTATTAGTGATGTACTACAAGCACTAAAATGGGCCAATTTTAAGGATGTGAACAACTTTGACAAAAAAAAAAAAAAAATAAAAAACAAGTGATGGGTCTATGACAGGAATCAGGATTAAGAGTGTTTCCAATTTTGCAGCTCTAGCCGGATGATCCTGGTCCGGCTTTGCAGTGGCCAGTGTAAATCCAAAGTGGTCCAAAAAGGAAGTAAGGCACAATATTGATCTGATTCAAAAAAAGTCTAGCAGTTAATGCTGGTTCTGAGAAAAAGGTGTCAGAACATTGAAATGAGGCTGTAAATGTGAAAAGGTAACATGGAGTGATAAATCACATTTTCTTTAAATGACGTGGATGGCTAGGTGCATGTGCTTTTGCTTACGTTGGGAGCATATTAAATCTGGAGATAATGGGAAGACGCAATGTTTAAAGCTTTGAGCAATGTTCTATTGGGAAGCCTTGGCTCCTGCTAACCATGTGGATGTTACCTCAACATGTTTCACCTATTACATTTGGTGTGATGTTCACAGTTCTTCAGAAAAATAGACCTCTTTCTGCACTCTACCATAAAATAGATGTTTCGTCATAGGTTGAGAAATACAACTTCCAGTTTGAGGCATTGAATTGGCCTTCACATTCTACAGATTTAAATTCTCGCATTCTAGCGTTTGTGTGACATGCAGATCAAATAAGTGAGATTGATGGAGGTCACTCCCTGAGACTTCCCAGATCTGCTGCTGCAAATATTGAATTATGATAATAAAGCATTTTCTTGCATTTTAAAGGAGTCCAAATGAGTCCTGAAGCGTGAGCTTGATTGGTAGCAAAAAGGGAACCTACATGATTTTAAGCATGTGGTCATAATGCCATGGCTTATTGATGTATTAAATTGCAAAGTACACCAATTGCAGTCACAAAACAAAAATAGCAATTTCTTTAAAAAAAAAAAAATAAAAAAAAAAAACTTACAAGCAAAAATCAGAAAGACATAATTTGCCTGGACTGTTGACATACTGCTGAAACTAGAATATTTACTAGCAACTAAAAACACTGACTCACTTTGTGTTGAGATTATTCATGGATAACACGGTCCTCTCAAACATATCGTTTTCCATCTTGGCTTATATGGATGGTCACAAGGTTGCTTGTCATTTTTTTCTGCGGAGCATGTGGACATGTTGCCTGTTTGCTGTCATCATGTGAATGCTTGGACAGTACAGTCTTCCAAATGGGACATTGCCCAGTTTCCAGCATATGTTACTTCTACATCATTTCAGAGCAGCAAAATAACATAAGGAAAAAAGTTTTTTTTTTTTTTGTATAATATCAAACAGCTTCTATGGAATGTCTAAAGAGTACAAATACATTAAATAACCACATATATTAGTGTAGTTTCAGCTCACCCAAGTATACATTAGAACATACCAACACGCACACACCACACACACAGTCACAAGTCAGATATCCCATGTTGAGTTAACCAAAGCGAAGAACATTACCCGAGCCTATGACAAGATGAGATACCTATATGTTTTTAAGACATACTTGAGAGCCCCAGAAAGCAGTTGATATAGATTTATTGGCCCTGCTTAAAATGTATCTGCACGTACGGCTACACCCAGCCGTCTGTGTGGTGAAATCAGCAGCACAGTTCTGGGAATCGCGTTGCGGCAAGGAGAATGTGTGTGTACCGTTCCAGAAAGGATCACTTTGATATTGCAATCAGTATCAGAGTATGTGCAACATCAATTCCAAAAAGGTCAGAACAAATAAAAATGGGATGGTGATATTTCCCCGTCGATAAACGCATCTTTTACACAAACTCAAAATGAGCAAATGTTTCTGATGGAACGTTGAAATAGTCTCAGTTTAAACATCTGATGTGTTGTCCATGTTTTTTCCTGCATTAAATATAGATATATAAAGCATCAAGAAAGGACTCAAGACCTTTCTATTTACAAAGGCCTGTGACCTCTGACCCTTTTTTTCTTTATAATGGTTTTTACCTTCTTTGTTGTTGTTTTTTTTTTTTTTTTTTTTTTTTGCC
>OMNM01030435.1:32009-43701 GCA_900302745.1 Parablennius parvicornis
GGTTTCTAAAAAGAGAGAAAAAAAAAAAAAAAACAAAAAAAAAAAAAAACAGAATTTTAATTGATCATATGCTAATGTCATGACAGCTACAGCTGGTACAACAAATTTACAGATTCTCAAACAGCAAGCTGTTGGCCAAAGGCATGTGGCAACTTACATACTAGTATGACTTATATATGCATCTTTGTGATGCTTTTTTAAAAAGAAAATGTATACAGATACAGACTTGTATTCAATCCAGAATTTATGGTATACAAGAGCAACCAACATGAGCGGTAGGTATAAGACACCCTGTGTCACTTGCCAAGCAATCACAATAAGCCTTTTTCATTGTACTTTTTCAAACAGATACAGATGGTTAACATTATAATTGTACTACAGTGTCTCTTGCGATGGATTAAGCGTTTGGTATTCAGTCCACCAGAAGGTGCCACTTCAAATCAATATCACAAAAGTGTCGCCACATCTAAAGTAGTATCTGTGTGTATCCATATCTAACAGTGGTCATAATATTATGAGTGACAGATGTAAAATTGGAAAAAAAAAAAAAAAAGAATCTTCAAGGATGACTGTGAGAACAAACCTGTTGCTTTGAAAGGCTTAATAGTAACATACTGATTTAACACGTAACCTCTCACAATGGTGCTTGGAAATAATGTGGCCTTATTGAAATAGTGAGGGGGACTGCAACATAATATTCATGTCTACTTTTAGTTTTAGTATTAATTTATTAAAGTGCTTATTACACACTTGTACTTACGTACTTGATAATGAAGTGGTGCCTACAGAGAAGAGGTGGTGATGAATGTTTTCAATATATATACAGTTTTGTGTAACCTGCAACCCTAAATTGAATGAAGCAGTATAGAAGATGGATTAAAGAATTTCTTTATGTCAGTAGTAAGTTTATTTCAACTATCCTATTCAATATATTAATGTTTATACAGTTTGGTCAATTTCCATCTCTTTGTATGGAGAGATATTTATAAAGAGATGCTGGATGATTTCGGATAAAAAAATGTTGACATTCTCACTGATGTAATATTATTCATATATATTCTGTGCCATGCTTCTTTACAGTGCAAATCAAGTCTTATCTTGTAATACAATTAAATAGGCTGATTGTACAATTGAAAACATCAGCTTTTTTTTTTTAAGAAGTTCATTTGTAATCTGTGTAGCAATGAGTCGTTATGTGAAATGCAGTGGAGCACATCAAGCCATTTGTCTTTAGGTTATTTGAACATTTAGTCCACTTAAAGTGATCTGGATGGCAGTATATCAGTGCAGTGAGACATGTCAGAAATGAAGGTTTCAATATTTGTATGTGCAAATAAGAGTAAAACAAGGGTCATCCAACGTGTGCTGTCACAACAAAGGTATAATCATGCAGAATTAATGTTTACAATAATGTTTACAATAATGTTATAAAACACCAGACACCAAAAAAAATCAGATATTAAAGTGGCAGACCAAAGAGACTGAACATAATTGATCAACCTTGCATAAAATTTATTTCAATCCTAAGATGCCCGTATGCATTGCTGCTGTGCCATCAGCACAGAACTGAGGGAAATAAGTGGGAAACCACAACACACACACACACACACACACACACACACACACACACACACACACACACACACACACACACACACACACACACACACACACACAAGAGAAACAGCCAAAAGCCGTGCCTTCAAACACAAGTTACTGGGAGCAGGAAAAAAATTCGGAAAAGGTGCCTCGTACTGGCAAAATTTCACATATCTGGCTTCAAAATAGGCCGTTTTTACATCAAAGTCCTGGAGAGTTGAAGTACTAGTTTCTGCAGGCAACGCTGAAGCATGGCAGAGGTTCGTGGCAGTTTTGGGGTTGAAGTACACACAGATTCCTAACCATCTGGCAATACCATCGGGGAAGAAACTGATTAGTCCCAAATTCATTCTGAAGCTTGACAGTGACCCAAAACATACAGCCAGAATCATAAAGAACTATCTTCAATAAAATGAAGAACAAGGAGTCCCACAGCAGATGGTAAGGCCTCCACAGAGAACTAAACTCAACATCACTGAGTCAGTCTGGGATTACGCGAGGAGACATAAGCAACTGAGAACACGCTAATTCACACCAGAACTGTGGCAAGTTTTCAAAGTTGCTTTGAAAACTACTCTTTAAAACTGGGTCATTTCAAAAGCAGAGGGTCTTCGCTGAGATCAACAATGATTTGATTTAGTTTTTAGTGATCTTTGAATGCTGGTAAATGATAAATAAAAGCTATGATTTCTGCTTTTAATGAAATGTGCTCAAGAGGTTGAAAGCTGAAAACGAACCCTGTGTTACATTTCTTGGTAAGTATGGGTTGTTCGATAACATCCCATGCTAATCTGAAAGGCAATGAAATTTGCAGTGTGCTGTTTTATTAACCACATTATTATAACATTCAGTACAAGCCTGAAGTGGGATGTCTTTGCATATTTTCATTTCTCCAGTAAGAGCCATCTCAATGAATACTGAATCAGGTCAAATTGGACTTGATCATAGGTGTCTTGAAATAGGTTTCACACCTTTTTCCAAGTGGCTTACCAGTTCGTCCTAGCCACCCTTGTCAGGGGACTGAAGGGAGCAGCATGAACTGATGAAGCAACTTGGACACAAAGTGAAAAGACTTCCAAGACATATGACCAAGTCCAGTTGACCTTATTCAATTTACTTTAAGATCTGGAAATGGATTTCGATGGTCATATTTGGCTCCTGTCTGAATGCAGGGTTCAAGCAGAAATATGAGAGGATTTTTTTTTTTTTTTTTTTTTTTTAATGTGTCATGAGTTGTCACACATCTGTCATCAAAAAGCTGACTCATACCGAGGGGAAGGGTAAGACACAGTTCAAACACTTTAAGAGAATTAGATGCACAAAAAGGAGGACAGACAGAAAGATCAAGTGTCCATCGACCTTAGACAAGACAGGTGAGTATCAAAATAAAACAGGAAGAGACAAACAAGTTAGACTTTACACACAAGGAGACTTGATAGGAATTTTATAGCTGTTCTTGCTCAAGAGTTTTGGCACACATGCGTGCACGCACACACTGTCAACATCAACATACCGTCAAAAGCCAGAGGGTTGATAATGAAGCCAAAGAAAGACTTCCCACTTTGAGCCAGTCTTTCTATCTGCAGCTTATCTGCTTGGCAAACAGAGCAGCAGAAGACGTTTTTGATCTGAAACAACTCCAACTTTCACAAGGTGATGGGAAATTGGTACGTAAACAACTACCAAATGCAAATTAAAGCAGTTCCATGATGAAATTAGATCAGCAGTGACTGCTCTGGTGTATACCAGGTAACTGCTATTTACAAAATATTGACAAGAAACTGTCAATCTAATATTTCATATATTACATTGACAGATTAATATAATTATAGAGTTCTCTGATCCAGATCAGGGGCTGATCTGGAGGGGAGCTGGAAAGAATTGAAATGTGCCTATCACCCTCAACACAAGGTTGCATGGAATTTTCTACAGGATGAACCATAGAGGTTACGTGCTGAGTTCACTCACTGCCTCACAATAAAGGTTAAGGTTGTCAATTCAACAGTGTTATTTACCCCAGACTCTACTACAGTTTTGAAAGCCTTTATAAGTGTGTGAATTATGAAAGCCTTGATCAAGATTTTTTTTTTTTTTTTTTCCTGAAGTCTTTTGATTCCTCTCAGGACACGAAAAAACGAAGTTACAGAAACCTCCGCTCCAGTGGGCTATATGCGCCTGAATACTCAGAATAACACATCATGAACTTACTGTAGAAATGAATGACGTGTTTAATTGTATATTTACAAACACTTGTCTATTTTTGTTCTTTGAAAAACATCTTAACAATTCTTTGAAACATTTCAACACTATATATGGGTGTAGACTTACAATGTTTAGGCCTGAAGGAGAAACCAATGACATTCATTATCTTGAATCTTACACCTGAATGGGTCGAACCATCTCTATAGTGAGTCTCCATAGTTCTTTGAGATACAGGACTGCACTGATACTAGCATGTAGTTTTTTTGTGACAAAAACTTACATTTCAGTCTCCGCAATGCTGAAGTGGATTCACAGGAATGTGTGCAAAGCACAAAAAATCTATTTTGCATTAAAAGCCCATGTATTTAATGACAATTGGTACCTACTACAAATCACATTGTCACAATATATAAATTCTAAGTACTGCAAAGTTCTCAAAGGCCACCAAAAGTTTCATGTTAAAGTTGGAATTTCACCTCATATGAGTTACCAGAATTAAGGTAAAATAACAACTAAAAATGCTCAGAATTCATTTTGTGGAAAACTACGATTTTTTTTTTGGGCTTGGGCCGTTTGGGGCTCGTTACTAATGACCCACAATTTCGTCTTCAAAACTTGACAGGTCTGCTTCAGTCCCTGCCTTCCTTACAAAATCTTGCCTACAGCACTGCATATAACAGCCACAAGTCAATAAAGAATACATTGAATGGACATTGCCAACCTAGAGCTTAAAAGTGTGCTTTTTAAAGCTCACATATTGTGATGTATACATTTTGTTTATTTGTGGTGTAGCAACATAACTTTTGGTTTCAGCAGCTTCGTTTTATTTAACAGAGCTATTGCACTTGCTGTGTTTTCCCACGGAGAGTCTTGCCAATGAAAAACAAACCAATTGTATTGTACTATGACTTTGTACATTCTCACTTAAAGTCGAGCATAGAAATCTTGGGAATAAGTCTCAGAATGCATTTACCCAGGTAAAAACACGTTTGCTTCACAATAATAGAGAAAGAAACAATGTTTAATGTGATTTCTTTGTAAATGTTCTTTTTTGGATTTTTGGATTTTTTTCAAAAAAAAAAATGTGGTCACTGTAAACTTTTCAAATATCTTCTATGTCACTATAGTTATGAATTTTTGTTTCGTAATTAAAGAAAATTTAGGTCTGTGATTACTTCTAACCCCAGATAATTGCAATGTAGTCACATCTCGAATGTCCATTCTCCACAGTAATTTTTGAGATACAACTGTACATGCTGGAATACTGGGTTTGTTTTGCTGTATGCATTTCTTGCATGGAGAAGGAGAGACAATCTAATTACTCGGTTAGTTCCCATCCAAACAGAGACAATGTAGCACACAGGAGATACAGTACATTAATAATGGATTTAAAAACAGAAGACATCAAATGAAGGGAAATATTGCAAAATGGAGAGCCGCTCAGTGCTTCCATTAAGCTGTTGCAACTTGATTCATCCGCTGCAGTCGTTTGTGCACTTTAAATCCAAACAGTTGGCCTGGTGTATTTCCGTCTGAAATCACATTTGGCAAGCTTCCCTTAAACACCTCTCTCCCCCTCCTGGATAGATCTCTGCTGGTAGACACTGGCAGCAAAATTCTTTCTATATTTAGTATCAGTTATTATCTTATGTTACTGGCAGATGCTTTATGATGCAACATGTGTGATGTATTGAAAAGGTGCAAAAATAGAAGATTATCGTTTAATCTTTCAATGCCAACTTGCGCCTTCTTTTCAACTTGAAATGTATTTTGTTAATCGAGGTGAAGATTGTAAAAGGCGATGCAAATCTTTATAATTCAGGTTGATGAACAATAACTCCAACACTGGATACACTGATGAAAATAAGAAATCAAGGGCAAGAGTTGCCGTTTTCTTTTTTTTTTTTTTTTTTTTTGCTGATGACATCGACTAGTTAAAAATGTGTTCATCAAGTAATATACACCAACATTCCCTGTACACATGATACAAACACAGTTGCTGTGCTTAAACAATATAAATATTACACCGAACACAAGGCAATGTTATAACATTCTCTTCTCTGCTTTTATTCATACAATTTGGATCAATTACACAACAGGCTGGGCTTTCACGCAAAACAAAGCAACACATTCAGCATTGTGCATTTTTCAGCTTCGGATGGCAACAAGAGAAATCAGTCAGTTACCAACAATAAAACTAACGACCCTGACCAGTTCTATACTCATCCGATTATTTTTTAATTAATGTCACACTAATGAAATGGAAGTACAAAGATTTATGTTTCTGCCTAAAACCCCGAGTGAACTACTGGACAAATATATGACTCTTACGTGAGACAGAAAGTACATTTGGAGATATGCATAAAAAATTTCTCTACTCAATAAGGAACAGCATGAACTTGTTGGGAAATTGGGAATATTTTCAAAAGGGGACACAATAATGGTCAAGTAAAAACAAGATATAAAAACAAGATTGATGACAAAACTAGAAAAAAAAACGTATCCAAACGCCCCCATGACAAGGCTTTATGACAATGGTACTCTGATCTTTCTGTATATCCAGCAGTAAACATGGGGGGCTAACAGTACTGAATAGATCAGTGGTGTTCTCTTTTTTTTATAATTGGCACCAACTAAGAAAACCTTGAGCATCCAAGTAGCTCAACTTTGAGACACTAACAGAGCTTTATCCTATTAGCTATGGCAAGTTCACAAAAGAGACATATTTACTCCTTATCTGAGAGCTGTTTGATTCTGCCACCCACAGTCACATTGTACACAGCTGTAGCACAATAACTTAAACTCATAAAAGGTGCAGCACCTCATTATAAGTCATGATAAATACACCAAGCCGGAATACAAAATTAACAGTTGTTTTTTTGGGGGGTTTTTTTGTTGGTTTTTGTATTTTAGCTGGTGGTTCCGTTGTCACATTCTAAGAATCAAAAACCCCAAAAAACAAAGAGTAATATAAGAAAAAAAACTATTCATGATGCAATTAATCTCCGGGCAAGTTTGTAATAAACATGGATGAAGAAAAACTGTGATAGAAAGTCTACCTGTCGAGACACGGAAATGGAGATTCATAGTGTTTTATCTTTCATTAGATTTAAAAAAAAAAAGAAAAGAAAAGAACCCAAAGTGCAACATCATGCAGATAACAATAATACCAGTCACCATTGATTTCTTGACTTTACATTTTAACATTCAGTGAAGATACACACCACTTTTGGTCCTTGGTGTCCTCTTTGACACAGCCATCGTCTTGCGTCATACATTGAGAGATTTCCAAACTCTCTCAGATCAACATTTCTGAGACTGCCACCTAGAAAGCAACAACTTCTGGCAATATTGACAACCTACTGTTTGTATTTATGGTTCATCCATTCATAATGGAAATACTCTTCTTTTTACCATCAGAGTTCTTTTCAAGCATAAGAATTTAACCCATCTTTGAACACGAAGCCTGTCCAGAGCTTCTGTTCTTCCTGTTTTCAGATCCAACACTTCCAGCTTGTAGCACTCGACAAAGCGTGATCTAACCCCTCTGAACTGATTCCCAATGGGCCATGTGCAATGAAAAACCTGCCAGGCTTTGGATCCTTTGGGAGATCAACTACAACATTTACTAACATCTTCAGCATTAGTTACAGTCAGGTTGACATTTTCCAACATTCACTTGGTCCCCATGTATGCTCTATTTGACTTGGTTTCAATATCTGTATTTGACTAATGGGTCTCAACTTGTGTTCTTGGATAGGTATAGTAACACATGGTGTTGTATACAGATGACATTGTTAAAGCACATTAGTTTGCTCACAGTGTCAGAAAACTAAAATGTACCGCACTGTGACGATCCAATTTGTAGAAATATCAAATAAAAGAATAGAGGTGAAGAAAAGAGGTGGCAACTACAAGTGTTTAGGTTTGACAATACTAATGAAGGATATAGTAACAGGTGTTATTCCCACAACTTATGATATAGAGATTTTTTTTATATATTGACCAAATATGGCTGATTGGGCATTTTGGCATTGGGCATTCAAAGGATGAAGTCATAATTTTTGGAAGTTGCTTAGTCATTGAGTCCACACTAAACTTGCACTCTCATTTATACATTGTTCAAGTATTGATAATTTGCTAACTAATCCTATCCTATTTCTATGGTGCCGAGTTAACCACAGTGGTAACCTGTCCACAGTAGAGATCAACCTGTGAATATCCGATCCCAAGTCTGCCTCTGTAACCACCAGGTCTATTCTGAGCACTTTCTGTGAGGTACTGCATTTTCAATGTAAGTGCAATGGTTGGGAGTCAACAAATGTCTATTAAAGTGCTCGGCAATAGAGGAAAAAAAAATCTCATCGACACGTTTCACAGAATTTGCTAAATTCTCTCCAGTTGACATCACATGGGAGTAATGCCAAAGTTTTTATTTTTCTTCATGTCAGCATTGTCTAGTTTGCCAGAATGTTCAAAATCACTGACACCTGCATGATACTGCCTGTGGTCAAAAGTGTAAGAATATTGTAATGATATCTTCCAGTCTTATAAATAAAGTTCATGCAGTATGTATACAGTTTTTTTTTAATGTAATTTCAGAATGAAGTTTTTTTTTGTTTTTGGTTGTTTTTTTTTTAACAATATTTCTATTCTTGTGATGTCAGTGGAATCTTGCTGCTGAGCGGCTCTCTTGGAGATGCCATGCCCTTTGAGCATGCCACTGTACCAACACAGACATTATAATTTGGATTTCTGTGTCCTTATAGTCACAGGGTCCTAATACTGGGTCCACTAGTTGAAGGGTGGTGTCCGGGCTAATGCCAGCTTTCTCCCTATTTAAAGTGATCTACTGACAAGGACGGCAGCAGTGCTCTGAGTTTGTCATGTTTGTGGGCCCATTCCCGACCAGCCGTAGGTTTGTGGTATGTGACATTATCATGCTATAAAAATGAAAGATGGATTCATTACTGCCGTTAAGGAATGCACCAGCATGGCAGTGATTGCGATAGACCCTGCAAACCCATGCAATCACTTTAGTGAGTCGTGTCCATCGTTAGTTGGAAAACAATGGGCTATTTTCGGTAGCGCCACGTTTCCTCTATTCTTCCTCTAATGAACAAATACACTGACAGAGTCGGGATAAAATTACATTCAACCATTTCAAGATGATTTCAGGATAATTCGTTATGATAAAAATCCTCAACATATTTATCCAAATGGCCGTCATCAACTTCTATGTTTATTCCAAGGTATACAGTCATTGTCTTTTACAGGAAGAATATTCTAAGCCATCCTTGTCTCACCAGAACCCATTTCCTGTGGAGTTTAGGCTGTGGCTATTGTTTTCTTGAAGCAGGAAACATTTCTTCTATTAATGGAAACATGAAAACAGATTGAAGGGAAAGACTAGTACCGTTTAAAAAAAAAAAAAAAAAAAACCCAAAAAAACAGGACATTGTTTGCTTTCCCTTGACATTTCAGTGTCTAATGGTTGGATTTATTTATGGAATGTATTGCTTTTTATATCATTATGTACAGTTAAGAACAACAAGGAAACAAAAGTTTGAAGACACTGCAGTGAAGACCAGTATTCTTGAAACCTTTGAAACCACACCTGGCTTGTTGTGGCATCGCTGATGAAATAACCTAATGACAGCCTCTGGGCAGAGGCTGTCTTGCATATGGTCATAGATTGTTTGTAGAAGATGTTGCTGTCGGGATAATCAGAAAAAACAAAAAAAAACAAAAACAAAAACAAAAAAAACAGAGAAATAAAATGTAATTAGATCAAACAAAAATACAGTGCCAGAAAACTGATATGTATTACAAGAGGTACTCTATTCCAGCAGTGTGTGACCTAATCTGGCATTTCTCAGCATCCTGCCTCCGAACAAAGTGAAACATTTTCAAACAGGCTTTGTTGGTTTTCTAGGAGTGTACACACTTGACTCCAGTAGTACCCCGGAGGTTGGAGAAAAACAGCATTCTGACTGAAAATATGCCAGATCTGGGCTCACTACAAAAACCTTAGTGAATACCACTCTTAGCCTCAACATCTACTATCAAAGTGCAGTTGAGCAAGGCACTGAACCACCACTGCTTCCAGAGGTGCTGCAAAACTGCCAATAGAAAAAAAAAAAACAAAAAAACAAACCACTCTAGTGGGCAAGAGTGGGAGGAAATAAAAACCCTAAGTGGGTATCTCAAGCTTTCTGTTGCTACATGGACTCGTCTTCTTTAGTCAACATAAGAAAATCAGATGGAAACAGCCAACAGTGAGCTCCTCTTGGATACTATACAGTCATACTGTAACCGTTAAAGTATTTTATTATTCATTGCATCACCTCTCTGAATTTTCTTATATCATTGTGAGACTGGAAGCGGATGTGAATAGACTACTGATTTGTGCCCATTCTGCATTTGAAAGTCACGGCGATCTGTGTTATTACTGCTCTGTCAAGCTGATGGAGGTGGGATTGATGGGGCTGCTGAGCTGTTGCCGAACGCTCGTATGAGAATAGAGGTTACAGTCTTTTTCTCATCAGCACCTATGACACTATGATGAGTGGAGGCTTGTAGTTTTGACTGACGGCGAAATGTGTAGGCCTGCCACGTACTTAGGAGGAAACATGTGACTGGAAATTTACAGGAAAACACACAAATTCATGAGGCACAAGACCGAGTACAGAGATAGGAGGGGCATAAAGATGGAGAGAAGTCAAGAAGAGAAGCAAAACATATAATGAAAAAGGTTTTAAAGTCAAGGTTGAGCAGAGAGAAAAATAAATAGAAAAATAAAATAGCAAGAAGCAGAACTATAGAACAGGTACTGTGGCTTAGTAGTAGTATGTGACTTTAGTATACATGAGAACATGTAGAAAGTGGGACCCTGTCTCCCAAAATACATGAAGAGAAGCTGAGCTAGAAGGTCAAATAAGTCACAACTATTAAACCTATAGAAACACAATGTGATCACAAATTTTGAAAATGCCTTTACACTTCACAATTACTACTCAGCCTGAGAAAATAAAATCAAAAAAGAACCCTTGTTAAGTTCACTGAATAATTTAATTTACAGAGATAATCTTAAAACCTAAATAAATCAGGAAGCCTTCTTATTATTAAAATTATTTATTTATTTTATTTTTTAGCAAACGCTCCCTAACAAGGAAATAAATTCAGTAGTAATGTAATCTGAGCAGCCATGTAATATATTTTTTACCAAAGTGGTTAATGTTAAGACATTAAGACAATGGCTCAAATCACATTAATGTGAATATAGGGCATATTCTCTAAACCCAGACGGTCCTAAAAAGAAAAGAAATAGGATATGTTTTTTAATAGCTGAAATCTGGGACAAACAATGAGTGGCAAGCTTTTTTTTTTTTTTTTTCCCCGTCTGTGGCTTCTAGAATTAGTAGAAGTCACAGAGGAGGGTAGTGGTTATCATGGATCCCTGAAAGCAGAACTCAGTTGGACAGACACCGCCTTTGATGTGGTTAATGTTCATTTTCTTAGGAGCAAGTATTCAAAAACCGAAGAACTCCAGAAGCACCAAAATTTCCAAAGACCACACATATAAATGCTGAGACACAGGGAAGCTATCTATCTATCTATCTATCTATCTATCTATCTATCTATCTATCTATCTATCTATCTATCTATCTATCTATCTATCTATCTATCTATCTATCTATCTATCTATCTATCTATCTATCTATCTATCTATCTATCTATCTATCCATCTAATTAGTTTCTCATAGAAAATGAACTCATGTCGAAACGTGTTTATTTTCTTCAGGACAATTTAAAAGATAATAAAGTTTTCTCATTACTAACAGACATACAAGGATATTCTTGAAGATAGATTATAAAAAAAAAACAAAAA
>OMNM01030436.1:8909-39000 GCA_900302745.1 Parablennius parvicornis
CCGCAGCCCCTCTAGGTCCACCATAACTCTGAGTTGCTCTGCTGGATGACTCATCACTGCTCTTTTTTTTTTCCCCCTCTCTCCCCGATCTATTAACCCATCCATTTGCCACCTGCGCCTCTATTACTAAAAAGCCAATGACCTACACCCGTCTTCTTGAGCTGCATCTCCCTTGCCCTTTGTCTCTTCCTCCCTCCCTCAAACTGTCTCGGAGAGAAAAAGGTCAAGAGAGCAGACACAAAAGTGATGTTTCACTTAGCCGGCTACGCAGCTCTTTCTTATTAGATCAAGTTTGGCCTGTGACTTACGACGCTGTGTGTCTGAGACACCGTGGCGGCGGTGCACGTTCACATTTGTTCCCCCAGTCTGGGCAAAAGCCTGGCCGATTAATTCTTAAAAGAATCATCTATCCAGTCATTCCCCTATAAATAAAATGTATAGAGTAAAAGTTCAAGCCTTGTATTTCATCATTTTGTGGCACAGAGCTCTGACTGTATGGCCCTTCATATGTTTTGTTAATCTTCCACAATCACTTGGTTAATTATAATAAACCTACAGTAAATCTTGTAGTAGGTCATTGTGTTAGAGGATTAAAGTGTTGCTTTTGTCATTAGTTATAGTCTTCTACTGTATGATTATTCAGGCTCATTTACAAATACATTAGACTTGCAGACTTGAGAGAAACAGACAGACTCCTTGACTGGCAGACTGGGGCACGTAGTCACTGAGCAAACAATCAATAATGGAAGCAAACAGGCAGAAAATTGCATGTAGACGGATAAAGACCAAAGTAGGCAGTCATAGAGGGTGCAGACGAGCTCGTGTTTGTCATCCGAGGCCCCCGCTGTCACCTCCGCGACGCGCTCTTCCCGTCTCGTCTTTGTCACGGCCGCCCGGTGTGGTCTCGAGGAGGAGAGCTGAGTGACTCAGCACCTCCAGGATGACGCACACCTAGTGGATCAGAACTCGCAGCGTCACATTGATCCTACCACCATAACCGACTGACACGTCTCTCAAGTCTCTCTCAAAACAGGATTAGGGACAGATGACATGGCCAGAATTAAGAAAGTAATGATACTTTCTCTAGTTGCAGTTTTCCTTGAATTAAAAAAGTAGATCCAAAGAGAGTTTGACTTAAAATGGCTCTCCAAATTAAATACTTGAAGCACCTGCGGATGAGTAATGTAGCGCTCATGCCAGTTTGCTGGCATGGCAGCTAATTAACAAGTCATCTTAACAACCCCAGAGTAATTAAGTGTGGTTCACCTTAGTGTTCATGGAAGTGAGATATTTCCACAAGTCGACCTTTATATAAAACAAGACACATTGTCAAATTCAATCTGAAGACAAATTCATCACAAAACACAAAGAGAATGGGTGGGATTGAAAAAAATGAGAAATGACTTTGATGATAGTGCGTCTGGCATGTGCCCCCGCAGACAAAGCGAAACTACAAAAAGTGTACGCATATGCACATATTTGCGCATATCGTGCTGCTTTACCCCCCCGCGGTGGGTAGACAGAATCTGGAGAGAAATGTCCCCAAGCTCAGCAATCTCTCATGATGTGTGAATAGACTGTCTAGATAATTGTTTTGTTGAGTGAAAATTAACTGGACACAATGTCAAATGTGCTTGTGCACACAAGTATGCCAGATTTCAGCATTACGTCCAGATATACCTCCACAATTGCTTCCGACCTCCGGGACACTATTTCCTGTGCTTCGGTCACACTTGATCTGCCCGATGAACCGAAGACAGTGTGGGCTTTTCAATATACACAGAAACTACCGACCACACATTTTCCAAACATTTATCTGACTGCGAGCTCTACTTTAAATGAAAACTTTGAAACCCAAGGAGAGAGAGGAGGTTTCAACCAGATCCACTGCTATACTCTGATTGGAGTTTACTAGTTTTTGCCAGGTGTACTCTGGTTTCCTCCCACAGCACAAAAACACTAATTGCTGACTGATTGACGTCTCCAGTTTCCAATGACCCTGAATTGGATGGATAATACATTGTTGTGTTTGACATAGTATGAAATATTGTCCATATTATTAGCTTATGCGATATGATCAGACTCTGCCTCCTAGCTTCATGTTGCATTATGATCTTGATAATTTGATTATACATGAAAGCATTGAAGGAAAAAAAGTAACATTATTACTTAAGAATGAAACAATTCCAAGCGATGCTCACAATTCCAGTGCCTTGTTGATTTCCTCGGATCTTGTGATCTATTCAAATAATCTGAGATACAGAGGACATGGTTATGACTGGTGTAGCATTAGAGGAGGCACAAGAGAGGGTGAGACAGAGGCACAAGAAGAAGACAGAAACAAAGAACAGGTACAAGAAATAATTGATAAAGATCAGTTTGATTTAGGTTTAGACCAGAAGATTGCTGGTGCTGTGGTGAATGTGTAAAAAGAGCAGTCAAAACACAAAAAAACCCCACAACCTGTATTACTGAGTTAAATGTGACCAGAATCTCCAAAAGAATTAAAATGACACCAGCAAACCTTGTCTCTCACAGTGACAGACAGCCAGAAAGTCTCACATAACCTCTGCTGCTATATGGTAGTAATTTGACGTGAAGACCTCTTTGAAGACGTTACTATCACTTCATTTTGTGCTCAGACTCCCAGGAGTGGGCAAAGCATTAGTCGAATTACCCTGTGGGAACTGATGAAGTATCAACAATATTAACATCCAACCATTTCTTGGTGCGGGCTTTACATGCTGCATGTCAGTCGCTCTCTTGAAGCAGAAACTGCCTCCTCTTCTCAGGCTGTCTCATCATCCATACATCAGCAGTTCTGAGTCACACAGAGACACGGTGTAGGAGTGGAAAGGATCAGTGGAGACAGGGCTGCCTGCATCCCAACCTCGGTTTTATAGGATGGACAGGTTATTATAACAGCAGGTTCAGTGTGTAGAAGATACATGGCACAGTTCTACTCCTCCAAAAGCTGACCTTGGAGGCCATTAAAAAAAAAATAGAAGGAAAAAAAGCAACTGTCACATAATGTTTCACTTCGATTGGAAAACAGCCCTTTACTGTGCAGTACAGAGCAATAGAAGATGAAGGAGTGCCAGCTCTCTCTCTGTGTGTGTGTAGGCTTTGCTGCTACTATGTGCCTAATTTCTCAATCTTTTTTGACCCGTCGTTGACTCCTGCCACAGACCCGGTCATAGATATGGTTTCAAGTTCATTCTGAATATGCTGTTGTCACTCGTGTCATGTTTGCGCTTCTAATTGCTTATCAGAGGACTCAGCTCAATGGGGACCATCTGCTAAGCCGGGTTTCAGATCCGTTTACCCCCCCCGGGGTTCTGTTTCCTGGGATGGGACGGCCACAGTGTCCCTAAAACATATCGCCTCCACCAGCTTGCCACTTTGCTGCTCATGGTTTCCATGAGATCATTTGGGGACGATCACAGGTGATGTAAGAAGCAGGGGAAAGCAGGAAGAGAGGGAAGGTTCATGTATAATAGGACAGGTGGGTTGCTTGGTTTGCAGAGGATGAAATACATATTTAAAGTATTTTTTTTTAAAACTCCTTTTCAAATATACTTTCATTTGTTTTGAATATCTCAGAGGTATTTTCATACACCGAGTCTATTCAGGGGTGTCTTTAAGGCAATTATTCTTGCAAATTCAAGCCTTGCATGTGAGTCAAATGAAGATGAGAAGATGAAAAGAGATGTTTTTTGGCTTTGTTACCGAGGCTCTCTCCTATTAGGAGCTACGGCAAGGTGCTAATTAAATGGTTTGTAGGTCTGTCTGTGCCTCCGGCCCTGAATTGCATCAGTATTGACTTCAAAGCCTCAATGTATCAAAGAAGGACCAGAAGCAACACAACTTTGCTCACTGGTTCCCTCCTCTCTGCTCCGCAGATGAACATGATTTCTGTACCAAATTTTACCATCCATCCATCCATCCATCCGTCCATCCGTCATCCGTCCACTCACACTCACATCCAAAAGCTTTGGGAAATCTAAAGTCACCTGAGGCTCATTTATCCTCGACTTTAAATACGTATTAAGCCCTTTGTCTGACTCTGCATTAATTTCATCAGATTTTTTTTTTTGTCCAACTCCTGGAAGCTTACTGATACCAACCACCATGCCAATATGACTTCATTCTTTAAAAAGAAAAATAACTCGATTCTTATTCTCATAATTTGGCCCATCTGTTGATTTAAAGTGGCGCCCTGTGGTGTATTGAATTCCAGATGCTTACTCCAACAAATTGGATCCATGACAGTATAACCAAGCAGTGATGTTTTCACTGTTTGATCTGTTCTGGTGTGTACATAGAACTTCAATGAGCCTTTAACCTCACACACATGTTTTTGGGTTGTGGAAAACATGCAAACAAACTCCACACTCGAACTGAACGTGGTGAACCGTGACACCACCTCACGGTCCTCCAAATTGTTTTTTAATTAAAAACCTAATGATGTGTCTTTTTTTTCCATTTACATCAGTGTCTTTCTAACTAATCTCATTGATAAAATGAGGGCCGTGGCAAACCTCATCATGCGGCTCCCCAGATGAAATCATGAAAGAATAAAAGTCCCTCTGAACAAGAGGCTAAAAGGCCACGTCGTCCTCGCCCCTGCAGACTGAGTGCGGTCTTGGTTTTGTGATCCCATTTTATTACTTTGCTGCAGCTGTATGTGTCTCTGGCACATTGCATTCACAGTTATTCCCACAAGTGGCAGATCACCGTGGCAACATCTCACATCTCTTATTCACAGGAATGAGCTTCGTGCCCTCCGTCAGTCTCTGTTTTTGTTGCTCTCTCCCTCTCTCGCTTTTTCTCTTTTGCTCGGTCTGCCGCCACCATCCCCGTGCGATTTGTATTCTTCATGTCCACTTTTTTTTCCCTCCTTTTAATGAGCCTGAGGGACAGCTTAGCCAAATTACAAAATTATGAGAGCTGTCCAGAGCCATTGGTATTTGGACGATTGAGCCATATTGAATTGTAAAATTTAACTTTTGATTATAAGTAGCTCCTCGCTCTGCTGAAAGGTAACTCTTTTGTGCTAAACGATTATGACCCTATTAACAGTGTGCACTTTGAAATAAAAATGCCTAACAGTGACTACTATATTTAGCGTTATTACAAAAATGTAGACAATCAAAGAACCAAGTGAACAAAATCACAGCAGCTGTCGAAGGGTACGTTATGAAAAATATCATGACTGACTTGGACTAGGGAACTATTATGGAAAACTATTAGTAGATACACTCTCAGCAGAAACGGAGATACAGTAGGAGTCAGGTTCTGCCACTGAGGTGTAAGGTGCCCGTGGCCAATTATCGAACCTTAATCTGTACCTTTCTAAAGGTCAAAAATGGTGCAAATCTGTGCCAAGGAACTTCATACAAACTTGCTTCTCAATGTTACTTCATATCGACTGATAAGAGCCACAGTGTTTTGGGTTATAAGAAAAGTTTGCTAAGATATTAGTTGTATTCTTATTTGTGCTTTCCTTATTTATTTATCTTGCTTGTGAGTTGCTTTTCAATAGCTTCATAATAAAAAGAATAAATACATACTTGCAGAACTAGGTTTTTCTTCTTTTCATATTGTTATGATAGAGATGATTTTTAAAAACAAAGATGCCAAACAAGACAAAACCTTCAATAACAGCAATTATCTCAATATTTAGCACAGCTATTCATTTCTCCATTTGAATATTTCCTTCATTTGACCATATTTGCTTCGGGTAAAAATAATTAAAAAGGTGCATAACTTATCAAATACAGTATGTTCATTCTCCCCAAAAAAAGGTGAGAAATCATCACCTTTTGTTGACTCCGTCATGAGAGACCAATTGTGGTGTTGTCTATATGTTTTAACAATTCTCGTTTTCTCTTGTCTAGTCACTATATATCAGAAAGGAAAAAAATATGTATTTGTTTCCTTTTTTGAATTGATAGACTCATATAGAATAGCTTTCCTCCAAACTCTTTATACATTTGGGAATGTCTATGTCTAGCACAAGGATGTCCACATTAGATTTTTGTGTCAGTTTCAGTCACTCTTAAATCTTTTTTTGAGGGGAGACATGAGGTGTATTGTAAGAAGGGTTTTATTTGACAATAAATCTATAAAATCCCCAGTCCGGAGAGAGCTGACTGCCTTCCGTCCAGCAGACAGCTGAACTTTTCACTAGGTAGCCTGTTAGATATTGGATATTGATGGAGTTGTCAGCTTTAATCAACAATCAATCAAACCAAAAGACCACCATCACAGAGAGGTGAAATGTGGACAGTAAGATGGAGTTTGGCTCTGATGTGTTTCTAATGAGGGTCACAACACCATGAGCAAACACACAAAGGGTGTATTGACATCTTAAATGGTCTTTATGGACAAAAACCTAAATTTCTTCAATTAAACTTTGATATGACATTATATTAGAAACATCCTCTGAAGTAATTGCTAGTTTTAATGCACTTTGTTGTCACTTGTGTGTAAGTGGCATAATCGACTTTATTCATAACGTTTTACACTCATTCACACAACATGATGTTGTGATCAAACCACCAAAATTTGGACTGTACGACGAACCAGTAATCTACATTTTTTCTTCCAATTGTTCTGGTTCTCTTTTATTTCCGCTTTTTATGCACGCTTAGTACTGAACATGTACAGAATTTGCTTTGTCGAGATTTCTGATGCCTCCTTATGGAATAAAATACACATAAAGATTTTTGTTGTTTTAAACAGTGGTTAAAAAAAAGAAGTGACACTCTTAGGAACTTTAAGGGACTCTTTCTTTTTCCTTTTTGTTGAGGTTGTATTAGCTCTTTATTTTTTTTTTTCGCGAGGGAGTCTTATACTTATCTACTTAATGAAACGCTGTATGACTAAAGTGCAATTAATATTATATACCCCAAAAGGAAAAGGAACATAAACCATTTGTAAATTACCTTCTGTTCTCTCTCTACTATCTCTAAAATGCTAAAAGGACACTGAGTGCCTGCTGAGTCTATACTGAAATTGAATAAAGAATATGTTGGTATATGCTTTCTTTTCACTCCCCCCTCTGGTCATCTATGGGTTTGTTTGGAGTGAGTGGCTGCCAACATGTTTCCTGTGACACCTTTACCCCTCCTGCTGATGGTTGAAGGTAGCAGAGATGTGTTAAGGTCATTCATGGCGGGTTCCAGGCAGCCGCCCACCCACCTGACTGAGCTGGACGGCTGTCTGCGGCACTGGATCTGATGTAGCAGTGAGCAAACAGAGGCAGGGAGACACCGAGATGCTGCTGCTGCTGCTCTCCACTTTATACATCGCCTGCCAACAAACACAGAATACTAATGCAGGTTTTTTCTTTGCCATGGATCCCGGTCTCATCTCTCTCTCTCTCTCTCTCTCTCTCTCTCTCTCTCTCTCTCTCTCTCTCGCTCTCCTTGCTGCAAGCAAGCGTTGGAGCTTATCAGAACTGGCTCCACTGTTAGCAGGAGAAAGTGGGCTTTGACGCGGATGATAAACTTCTCATTAACCTTCAGGAAATTAAAACGAAACCTTGATTTAATTAGATAAAGATCATGTCACCGCTGCGTCTCCTCTGAGATGAAACCTATGCGTCCGTGGAGGAATCTTATGGTGTCACAGAAAGGTGGTTTAAAAAAAATAAAAATAGAGAGGGAGATTGCAGGTGCAGTTTAGCTGTTTTGTCTTATCGTGTGGATGGTTTTGGATCTATCTACATTAATTTTAGAACTGGAAGAGCTTTGCTGTTTTCCTGGCAGCAGAATGCACCAAGATAGGTTTTTTTCTTTTTAGGAGGATGAAAGCTTCTGCTAAATTTTGCAGCATGCATCAGACAAAGTAATTGGTTTGCATGCATTGTAATACGAATGGCGCTGGTGTGATAAAGTTTTGATATTATTAACTATGGCAGGGATGATTTATTCCGTTATTTAAGGTACATAATGAGATTGTCTGGCAGTAACCAGTGCCTGTGTGCTGACCTGAATATATGACGTCTTGCAGATCACATAGAGACAAGGCAATTAAAGACAACCTTTTAGGATTCAACCATGTAAACTTTCCTTCCTTCCTCATTTCAAGGTGGTCATTTCTCATTTGTCTGATCACCATTTATGTAAATGTCAAGTTGGCGATCATTTGATGCATGACACAATTATATTTCTGTCAATACTGAGATTAAAAATCAAGAAATACACATATAAATCAGCTCATTCATGCAATTCATCATCATCAATCATCTGACTTACTATTACAAAGCTATCCGAACTAACATTGATATGTCTGAGGAATGGAAGTGGGATTTGCATTGTTTCATCTTTATATTTTTTCAGAAGATCTTCTACAACGGCAGTTGACCAAAACCATTATGTTCATTATGCTCTTGTCTATCCATCAGTCCTACTGTTGTATCTCATTGCTTTTCAGGTTTTCTTCACCAAGACTACATGTTCACTATCCCATGAATGTCAAATGATTAGATTCAATTCCAAACTTCATATTTATGTAAATATAATGAAGGTCTGGAAGGAGTGTCTTTATATTTGTCCCATACATTCATGTGGACCCCGTAAGTAACTACTCAGATTGTTTGTAGCTTTGTTAACCATTTTTCGAACACTTGTTCAAATCTTTGATGATTTCAAGATTTGTCAAAACATTGTAAATAAACTTTTTGAGCCATTTTCAGGTGGGCATCTGCTAAACAGCAGTAAACCGATCAAATGTAAACAATTTCACCTCAGAAACTGCAAATTGAAATAGAAATTCAGTCTAAATCTGTAACAGATCAACCACACACTTTCAATTTGTCATTTTTTCTAATTATGCAAAAAGGTGTCCCGTATGATTAACGTTGACGACGGTCTGTTGATTGCAATACTTTAATGTGCACAGTCTCTATGTTCAAGCACACAGATATATATTTTGGAATTTACAAAGTAAACACATTAATCAGATGCACCTACAAGAAGGAAAAGATGCTTTTCCAAAGCAAGGCGACAAGATATGATGTCCTTGTTTGGCATGTCTTTTATTATGTTGATATTCCGTTATTGATTTACAATTATTAGTTTTGAAAAACAGGAAGAAAAGTGGAACTTTTGAAAGTGACTCGCCGACTCATTGTATTGTGGTAATTTCATTTAGAAAGTTCTCTGTGACGTTCTGTATTATTGTAGTGTTGCCGAGGCACTTTAGCTGAGCTGACAGCAACTTTTACTTCAGTCGAAAGACTGATTCACTCTCTTGGTTCAGCTGCAGTTGCATCACTTCATTGTAGCAGTATGCAACACTTTGTAACCAGCAATTCCTGTAAAATTTGGTGACATAAGAAGCGGACGGAGCCACTGGAGATAAAGTACAAGCATGTATGTCGCAGCAGATAAATGTTAGAAATGTGGGCTGACATTGATTTCAGGTTGTTCATGCGTCTCAGGTACTGACAATAGAGGCTGAGACCAATTACTGTTGGATGTCTTTCATACAAAAGAAAAAACTACAGCATAGCTCTTTACTTAAACACAACTACTTAAAGGGGTCATACTATGCAAAATTCAGTTTGTAATGGTTTCCAACAGTAATGTTTCCCCATACCTGGGAATGATGCCCCAGAAGTAAAGAAAGACTGTCATCTCTCTCCCTGGTTTGTTTGAACTTTGTGTTCCAATGAGCAAATCAGTTTTCAAACCCTCCATAGTGCCATCATGGGTTTAGCCAATCTCAATTGAGGTAGGCCCCCCCTTTGACTCGTCCTACAATTAGGCACCTCTGCTCTAACACATGGCACCACAAGTGGAAGTACTTCCTATTCTTTTCAAGATGGGCATGTGTGGGTAGAGCCAGTCCAGCTCACACAGACTCAGCAGATTTTCAGTGCAGCTCACATGATCCGGTGTTCAAATGGCAGAAATTCAAAGAAAAGCTGGATTTGGGGCAATACATTTTCACCAACGAGACCCATGTGAAAGTGTTGAAAGGCAGGGCACAGTGAGAGACAGCAGCTCTGCAAATTTTTGTTATATGAAACAAAAGTTACAAGTTATGAAAATCTAATTGAAGCTTCATTTATTGTGCCCATATAGTCATTTTATCAAAGTGATAAGTCACAATTCTTTTTTTTTGTGTGTAAAATTTAGTGTCATGAGACTAATGTCTACTTAATAATGCTCTATATGATGCCTATTAGTAAAAGCAAACATCGATACACTTTCAGAATACAATAACAAACGTATAATCATACTTTCTTTGTCCTTTAGCAACACATCAAGACTTGAACAAAGCTGCAATCAAGCCGTGAGTCAACAGTGGTGTTAAGTCAGTGTGCTCCTTCACTGCTCCTCACATCACCAGGAAAAGTCCCCTCAGATTTATGTTTCATTGTGGATTATAGTTTATGAACAAACAGCAGAAAAGAACAGCCCCACTCAGTGTCATGTTGTCAGCTTGAAAGGATTCGCTCCATGTCTAAGGTCTGATGAGAGGTCTTGTGGGGGATTAAGTATTTTCTTTTTACAGCAGCATAATGGGATGCAGGGAGGACATTTTGACAGGATTCAATCTGAGGCCAGCGGGGGTGCATGAAATCCCAAAAAGAGATTTTTGTCAGTTTATTCACATTCAAAAGGCCGTGTTTTACTGAAGTGTACTATAATTTTGATGCCATTTAGTTTCAATACCTTTAGATATCTCTATTAAAGGCACGATTAGTAATAATTAATTTAAATGATTCTCAAAATTTAATTGAGCTAATTTATTATTTGAGCTCTAAATGAGGTACAAATAAAACCATTTTTTAAAAACTTTTCTTAAGTCACTTATTATCAAATTAGTCATCAGCCTCCCTTTGAACTAAGTGTGTTGACTGAGATGGGCATGACAGCAGGACTGATTTGACCAGAGGGCTTCACTGGAGAAATAAATACTTTAGAGGTGTTAGTACAATATAAAGTCTTCCAAATGTGGCATGTTCCTCCCAAAGGCAAGACAAGACAGCTTTATTTCTGCTGCACATTTCACTCACAAGGCAACACAAAGTGCTTGATGTTAACAAAGAGCAAAAGCAACAAATGCAGTGTAATAAAAATAATGAACATATATAGATAAAATACAAAATACAAAGTAAATGTATTGCAAGAGTTTAAAAGTGAAGCATAGTGGGTTTTTAAAAAAATTTTTTTTAACAGTTGTTTTTCTGAAATGACTCCATGTTAGTGGTGGTTATAACTTTGGTACATAAGAACATAAAGCAGACAGAGAGCAAGCAAGTAATAATGGATGTGACTTATTTACTGTACATTTTCAGGTGTCTTTACTTCACTTGGGTGTTTTTTTTTCTTTTCTGCAGACTTTCCACTGTTAGTTTCTATCTGCACTGTCTGAAATGGGAATGTGACTTGTTCTAACCTCTGTAGATGATGACTCAATTTTACAGTGACAGGATCAAAGCAGCTCATGGTGACAGTTTCCATACTGAAGCTGCAGAAGTTGACAAATTCAAGAGTGAATAAGTTACATTACCCATCCTTAAAAAAAAAAAAAACATATCGGAAATGTATTGTGTTTCGATCATGACATTTTTTTTGATGTGACTGTTGCACATTTCGTTCACATACTTTCTGTCCCATTTAAACATTGCTTATATCCCCTCCTATCTGGTCACCCAATGAAAATGTAAACTTAAATGACAAGCTACCCTTGAGCAGACTTTTACACTTTTACTTCAACACCATAAAAATTCAGTAGGTTTGTTTTTTCCTTGTTGTTTTCCTCGTCTGTGCTTGAGGCTTGCTTGTGCGCTGTGGCACATT
The DNA here is from genome assembly GCA_900302745.1 of Parablennius parvicornis. Lineage (NCBI taxonomy): Eukaryota > Metazoa > Chordata > Actinopteri > Blenniiformes > Blenniidae > Parablennius > Parablennius parvicornis. Next base: position 20,732 of record OMNM01030436.1, read on the forward strand.
TAGTAAAACTTGTTGATACCCCGAGGCTCGGAGACAAGTTTGTGGACCTGTGATGTCCAGCAGCAAAAAAAATCTACTCTGAAGCCAAAGTACATCAAGCGGCTGTGTTATGTCTCCACTGCACTCCCTCATTAAGTCTTTATCAAGTGGCTAAAATGGCACTCGGTTATCGTACTTGCACTGACTGAACTGTCACATTTCACTGAAAGTAATATTGCCCTCACGGTACCATCCATATGCACAATCGACATCCTGGTAGCTCAGTGCAGAGGCAGCAGGTTTCTGTATCGTCCTCTTTGATGTTCTGCAGTCTTGAGAAGAAAAGCATCTAATAAGCCCGTGCGGTGGGAGTCAGTTGCAGGATGGATATTGACGTTGAGTTGAAGAAATGCCCCTCATAACATTGTCAGCAGCTCTTTGCAGGCTGGTCACACGCGTCCTCTCATCTTCTCTGCGCTGGCGTAATCCCAGTAGGGGTCCTCACTTCTGTCTCACGGACAATCTCGCGCACACACAGAGGTTGAGCAACGTGGTGTGGCTCACGTTGCAAACACACACACACACACACACACACACACACACACACACACACACACACACACACACACACACACACACACACACACACACACACGCACGCACTCGCACACACAAGCACGCACGCACGTCACTGGATTGTTCGTATGTCTTCATCAGCATCAGAGAAGAGCTTTCAGCCATGTAAACAAATATAACAATTAATCTGGCAGCGACGAGACTTCAGAAAAGTTTTCTCCTCTGAAATGAAGCTGTTGACATTGAATTTGTCGCTGTCACAAAAGCATGAACGCACAGTTATGATTTGCAGGTTTGGACATTATTTGTGTGAACTGGTGCCACCTTTAACAGTCCTGCTCTGCTTTTCACTCTGTTCACTTGATTTTAGCCAAAGGCTTTTTTAACCAAGCCTAAAGACAAGTGCAGCCATGGCAGGAAGCCATGATGTAAATGTAGACTCACTTGATTGAGTAATCATTTCCTGAGTTACTTTTGCACAAAGTGAACAGTATATTCTTCAGACACAAGTCACTTTAGAAGACAATACGTCCCATTTTGGCTGTTTCTTTAAGTGGATGTTGTTGCAGTGAGGACGTATGACTGGCGTCTAGATGATTTCTGTCTCCTGAAAACATAAGAAGAGAAAATATCTAAGCTCAAATCTTTATCAACATTGTACTTGAAAATCATTAATGACATGAAAACAAGTCACTCAAGTACTTTAACTCATAAAACAACATTTTGTTAAAGGGGTCATATTATGCAAAATTCCCTTTCTAATGGTTTTGAAACAGAAATAATTGTCCCCATGCCTGGAACGACATCCCAGAAGTGAAAAAAGTCTGTAGTTTATCTCCCTGGCTTGTTTCAGATTTTAAAAAGTGTGTTGTTCCAATGAGTCAATCAGAAATCAAACCCCATATAAAGTCATAGGGGGTTTATTCAATCACCATCAAGGTAGGCCCGCCCTTTGACTCCTCCCACAATTAGGCAGCTCTGCTCTGACACATGGCACCACAAGAGGAAGTACTTCCTCCACTTCCCAAGATGGGCATATGTGGGCGGAGCCAGTCCAGCTCACACAGACACAGCAGATTCTGAATGAAGCTCATATGATCCAATACTCAAATAGATAAATATCCAAGAGAATCTGGATTTGAAGCAATAAACTTTGAATACAAAGTTTTTGGACCAATGAGACCATGTGCAAGTCTTGAAAAGTATAACATTACCTCTTCAAGTTTGACTTTGTCTATGTGCAACATTCAAGTTGAATTGTTCTTCATAACATCGCAGCGCGAGTCTCACCTTGATATCAAAATGGCAGCGATGGCGATCAGAGCCAACAGGATGCCGATGGTCACTGCAATGAGGATAGCTTTACTGGCTGCAGACACAGACGGAGTCACTGTTGCTGTGAACAAATAAGAAGAGAAATTAAATGTATTGTGAAGTGTAAACTGAGGAATTCAAAGAGCTCAAATGTAAACTTTTTTTTCATCTTATAGCTGAAGGTGTAGAGAAACAAAATACTATGATGTAAAGCAGAGGTGTCAAACATGAAGCCCACTAGACGCTTTGCTCTTGCCCCCCAGACCACCAAACAAATGGTGACAATTTCAAAAACTAATTTCTGAAGAGTAGCAACACAACACAACACTAAAACCAAAGCTGAGACATCTGTGATGCTGCCATAAAAGATAGCAAACTAGCTTTAGAGCCACGCTGTCAGTGTGAGTTTGTAGAATGACACATAATGCAATAGTTACAGGAGAAGACTTTGGGATATTCCACTGCATTTTGCACCAGAAGGTTTCATTAAAATTGGCTTTATAGTGAGATGGAAGTCATTTTCTATTGTAATTGTTTGGTTTTGTGAAAAAAAAAAGACATTTTCTTTATGTATAATGTGCAATTCTGCACCACAACAAAGAAAAACTTAACATTTTAATTTAAAGCATATTATGGCACTTTTTTTTTTTTTTTACCAGTCTGGCACATTCAAGATGAAACTGGGCCGCATGTGGCCCCTCAAATAAATGAAGGTTGACACCCCTAATGTAAAGGCAATTGTCTCCTTGAGAACTGTGTTACTAAGGAACCTCATGACTTGAAGACGTTTAACTCCAGTTAGTGTGCAGTGTTTACATTATTATCCACCTTTTGAGTTTTGGAGTATCACAGCACTGGTTTGTGATCCAAGTGTGTTTCGTGCGACGCAGCAGTGTCGCCCGTACTCGTAAACAGCCATGCTGGTGTTGCTCAGGCCTCCGACTGCCGCTGAGGTTCTGGACCGTCTCCCTCCATGGACACTCCTGTCTGCCGTGGGAAGGCACGCAGGCCCCCGGTACCACAAGAACGTGTGAACAGGCGGGTTGGCGTTGCTGCTGCAGGTGAGATTCGCGGGGAGTTTGTCCTGCAGCTCACCGGGAGCAGATATCGAGACAGTTGTGTTTCGAGGTTTGTCTGAACAAAAGATACACGACAGATCAGTCACATGACAACTCAGGTCTGTTCAGATTGTCAAAGCAGCAACTGTCATCCAGTTATTAAGGCCCTGCAGCAACCTATAATGTAATAATGGCCAATGACTTGTGAATGGTGTAATTATCTGGGACATTTTAAATGTAATAAAGCCAATAATGTTGGAAAAAAACCAGAAAACATTTTATCCACAATGAACAAATGTGACAACTAAGCCATTTGCTATACCTGCCTTTGATAAAAACAACTGCAGAAAAATTGCAATAGAATTATTTGTTTTCAAGAAATTCTGACTTATTTACTTCTTTACAGTACTGATATTGAGAATCAATTAATTCATTATGGAATGACAAGCAAATACTATCATAACATGAAATTATTTCCAGCATTGGCAAGTTTTATTGGCTTTATTACATCTAAAACTACTAAAAATGATTACATTATCGGTTGCTACAGGGTCCTATAATTTACATTATTTCCAAATCTGACTGTTTATTGGTGATGAGATGCATAAAGTGCGGCAGCATCAAGCGGAGCCTCCCCTGCAGGAGGATTCCTGCACATCACAGAGCATTTCCACATTATAAATTCAAAATCAGACCTGAAACGTCACTTACACTGTACATCGATGCTCAGCAGTGATGAGCTCTGCACTTTATCAGCGGTCTGTATCTGACAGTGGAAGCTGCCGGACTGATGGGACGTGACTGCAGAGATCTTCCACACCTGTCCACTGTGTGTCAGGCTGGAGCCGTTGTGCCAGGTGAAGTTGGCCTGTGGGCTGGCGGCAGGGCTGCAGCAGGCCAGACTCAAAGCTTCTCCCTCTCTGATGCCACAGGACGGACTGGCCAGGACTGCCAATGCATCAGAGGAATCTATGGAAGAGGAAAACACATTTATTCGCTATTTTTAAACAAAATTTTCTTTTTTTGTTTTTGCATGGCAGTTCTTCAGAAATGACTTTACCAGAAATGCTCTTAACACATTTTTTAGATAAAACTCACAATATGAAGCTCAACTTTGGAACCATGGCAACAAATTTTACAAATGAGATTTCTGTTATTGAATGAGATATCTCAAATAACTTCAAAACTTTCCGGCTTCATACTAAAGTAATACTAGTCAGAATTGAATTAATCTTTACCCATCCCATTTCTACGATGTGGTGTCCAGCTACATTGAGGAGCTGATGGGGGTCAAGACACAGTGGTGACACTTTGGCTCTGGGATTGAAACTGGCACACTTCTGATGTCACACTTCTTCTCCAGGCCACTGCTGACCCCTTTCTCCAAATTTGAGCCATCAAACTGGGAGTGTTGGAGATGAGGGGCTTTGCTCAAGGTCCCACAGTGGGAATCCAACTAGCAAATATTAGATCCTTCTTCTCTGTATTCCAGGACAATGATTCCCAACCTTTTTCTTGAGGGAGAACTCTCCACCACACCCTGAACAAATACGGTAGAATGAATGTTGAAGGAACCTCATACACACTGTGTGTGAAACACAGTTTCTTTCTGATGATCTGTAATGACGAGGATGAACTCTGCGGGTTTACACTCCGTCTCGGGTGTTTGGTGTTGTGCTTCAGCTTTCACTTTCAATCTTTCATTCTCAAATTTTTCACTGCAAAAGATGAATCATTCTGCTCTAATTGTGTCCATTGAAGTCTTATTCTACAGTATGTTAGTATATTACTTTCTTAATGCATAATTTTTCTATTCATTACGGAATCAGCTTTGATTCGCTGCCATTTTCTCTCTCTCAAGCTTATTTTGTGTAAATTACCGACACTTTTATATAATTTTTTTTATATACATTTTATAAATAAATGATAGACTTTTAATGTAAATGGTTGAACTTGGTAGTTTTGTGTCATAAACAAACTAAATACCGACTTACCAATTTTTAAAACACAAAATGAATGTTATAGCCCAGAGATTTGAATCTTTGGTGCCCCCCTGGTTGGGAATCACAACTCTTGGTCACCACTGATCATCAGAGCTTTCTTTTTTTTAAGTCATGTTTAAAAAAATAAACATCTAAATTAATACCTTGTGGTGACTTGTTGATCTCAAAATCATATAAATAAACAGTTTGTCTTCTTTTTGTTGTCTCTTTATGTTCATGAATGTATTTTCCTTTACAAAATCAGTCAAATCAGTGTCTTTGCAGTTCACGTGGTTCCATTCATGGGCTGTTGTTAGAGCTCTTATTGGGGTTTGGAAACTTACATACAAACTTACATACAAAACTTGAATACAAACAGACCAGACAGGAAGAAGAAACAGAATAACTTAACACTTTTCTTCTTATCAGTAACTACTCATCACTTTGTGATTCAAAGAAGAACTTCTGATAAACAAATAGAGCTGGTTGCTTAATCCTGTGTAGATACTTTGAAAACAGATTCGGTGTCGTATCCAGTGAATTAAGGTGGTTCAAGTCTGACTTAAATTCTATTTAAAATGTTACTAAATCATACTTACAAGATTGTACCAGTTTCAGTTCTACTTTTCCACAAATAGCTCAAAGTGCCAAAGGCCTGAACAAATAAAACTGTCTCCGGTTAATTTTGGCATTAATGTTTAATTCTGAAATCTAGTCTATTAAAACTAAAGTTGTGTTTGTCTCCTGAACATTAGCTATCATCAGTCCTGGTTAATGCTGGACAAGATAAATCTAGAGAAACAGTTGATCAGAAAAGAGAAAGAAAATAAGGAACAAACCAGAGACAAGTACCGTGATACTGAACAACAGACGGACATGTCGAAACAACGAAACAAATTTAGGTGCAGAAGTTTGTTAAGTTTTGCCACACAAGAGTTCTGCTCAGCAGAAAAAGAGACATGGCTCCTGGTTACACAGGGTAGAGATAACTGTATGTCCGGAATAAGCCTTTACCTGCCACCAGCAGCTGAATCCCGCTCTGTCCTGGCATCTTCTGGGTGGGATGGCTGGTGACGAGGTAGAAGACGTAGTTTCCACTGTCCGACCGTCTCAGACCAGAGAGCCTCAGAGAGCAGTTGTTGGTTCCAGCTTGTCCAAGGTACTGAACCCTGTTCTGGTAGGACGGCTCTGGGAAGATGCCAGCGCTGTGGAACACATACCTGACACAGAGGGAAGAACAGATGGACAGGTGGAGGAATACGAGCTTTCAGTTGTTGTTTTGGGTGTTGTTTTATTACTCTTACCTTGGTGTGACACACTGACTGTGTTCAAGACACCACATCGCAGATAAAACTCTGATTTGTTCTTCTTCTACGCTTCCTCCATCCTGACAAAACGCAATCAAGAGTTCATCTTAAAGTGGTCAAACAATGCGTCAATTTATTTTTTTCTCCACGAGCTGATATCTTTCGCTTCGGGTTGCAGATTCTTGGAAGGAAGAACTGCAACAGTTAACAATGTCTCCTTTATTGAAATACCTGAGCAGAGTGCAGGGCCTCTCCCCTCGTTCCATTAAAGCTCCGGGGGAAGTCAAAGGAACAAGGGAGGACCACCGAAGAGCCAGTCACAGCACAGATTGGGCCAGAGGGGAGACGAACTGACCAATCGCCAGCAAGAACACCTGAGGAGCAACACATATAAGTTATACTCACACAATGCAATGTTGCAGTAGTTTCACACATACTTGCCTTTCAGGGAAAGAGCCAGCAGCAGCGAGCAGCCCCACGCTGCGCCTCCGTCCATCTTCATGGTTGCTGCTCTCCTTCCTCGGCCTTCGCTCTCTTGAGTCTTGTTAGTGAACCGTGTGCTTCCTCAAGAGCAAAGACAGTCTGGTCAGACCACTCAGCTTCCCTTTTATATCCTCCGCCAACCAGGAACTGGGGTGTTGACAGGTCCTTATGTCAGTAATAGGAACTTAGGACACTGAAATGTTTCTTTATGTGTGTGAAGGTTCAGGAGAGTGAATCCTGCAGTTTTGATTTGAGGTTAAATATCTGTGAAGCATCACAGCTGCAGAAATTGAATCCTTCCATACAAACCCTACCTCCGACCCAAACAGGGTTGGAATCCCTCCTGTTCTCGACTTTTCTCTCCTTTTATCTTCTAACTGAAACTGAAAAAGCTGCAACCCCCCACCTCTGAGTGGAGTTCTGCAGTTTTATTCCCTTCAAAGTTTTTCTTTCCACCGTCTCCTCTCCTTGCTCATGTGAAATTCTTTGATTAGTTTAGTTTTTTTTTTTTATTTGTGAAAGTGTCTAAAATGACAGCATTGTTGCCGTCATGGAAATCTAATGATAATTTATTATTATTATTATTTTTTTTAATTTAAATTTTTTTTTTTTTACTGATTTACTGGCTTTGTCCTCTCAGTGGAGACAGTGCGCAAGCAGCGTCAGGTGTGCGTGGCCCCATGTCGCGCTGGTGCCCACTGACGTCATCACCCCCCTCATCCAGGAGCGTCGCGAGCCGCTCCTCTGACCAGAGACTCACGGAGTGACCACCGACACTCTTCCCTCCGACTACGTCTCCCAGCGTCCAGATGTTTCTCTTCGTTCTGTTAGAAATGGGAACCGGAGGTTTCGGTTGACAGAAACGACTTTGATAGTTTTCTCTGGATCTCCAGGTTCAGTCACCTGAGAGAGAGAATTACAGTAAAGTTGGACTGAGACGAGGTGGCGTCTGAACAGACGCTTCAACTATTTGGGGGGAGTGTTTTTTCCCCCCTAATTGTCAAAGTTGGATTTTAACTTTTTTTTTTTTTTTTTTTGTCTGTTTTGGAAGTTTGAGCTCCAACTGCTGCGAAGAAAGACAGGTGAGGCATTTTATAGGACAAAAACAAAAAATCTTTTTTTCTAACAGTATTAACCAAACTATGCCTCATAAATACATGCAACCTCACTGAAAATGATTGTTAAAGTAATTGTTTCACTTCATTTGAACATTTTTGTTTTGTCGATGTGAACTTTTCTTTTATGCCCTTCAGTCTGTTGAACCCATTTAACCATCTCTGTACCAGCAGGGCCTGAACAGGCTGAACCGACACATCTCACTATAAACTCTTTTAAACGCATATTATTGTAAATCATTGAATCTCTACTAACATTATATTATCGCATCTGTACCATCTATTTGTCTAGAGTTAAATGAAAGGCTCAATCTTCTAATTATGATTTAGAAATAATGATCAATTATGAATTGGAAAACTACTGTGTTGTTTAAGGTTTGATGTAAAATGTATTTGTCTCATTACTGAGCTGCCTATCGAACTGCCTATAGAAGTATACTTTAAACTGTTGTTTAGCGCCAGAAAAAAAATCACTTAACTTTGTGTAAAAAAAAAAAGAAAAAAAAAAGAAGGAAATCCCTTTGGGATAAATAAAGTATTTCTATTATATTCAATAAACCTCAGTGCGTTATAACATTTATTATATGAGGAATGTGTAACTAACGGGGCTGTAAAGGTAAATGTGTATTACATGCAGATTATATACATGTAATACACTTTAAAACTCACCTCTTTAGTCTATTTATGTAATTTAGATTTTTTTTTTGTTCAGATTATCTGATCATTTTAAAGCTTTTCTTCTCATTTTCACTTTTTCAATCTTTTTTCATTTTATTCTGTCACTTTTAAATATATTTTATAATGGCAAGTTAATCAATATTTTTAGTGTTGGTGTGTGGTAGAGAATATTGTTCCAAAGTGTAAAATATCACGTGTAACAGCCTTGATGTTATGTTACTAGACAAAATAACACATACTTATTCTTATGATTATAATAATAATAATTAAAAAAAAATAAAATAATAACTAGCTATGAAATATGATCAGTTATGTAATGGAAAAGTAATTTACATGTCTATTTAAGCAAATTATCAGCCATAGAAGTGAAATTGTGATATAAAATAAAAGCATGAAACTAAATCAGCTCCTTTAGTGAAATGGTTTTGCCAGTGTCTAACAGCGCCTCGATCTTATGTCACCAGGCAAGAGAACTGTGAACAGTTTGCCCAGGCGAGAAGACAGGAAGGAGGACAGGATCACCATCATTGTCTCCTGCTGCCCTTCCCTTCCTATTGTGCACAGATGTACGCTGAGAAAGTGGTGACAGAAGGGAAGATGGGTGAGTGACTGAGTGCACATGTTGCTTATACGTTCCTGTTTTCTTTCTCCAAACTCCCGCGTGCAGAGATCAGAATGCCATGCTGGTCACGCTGCAGTACATTCTGCCTATTCTCTGTATTTGAGAACAGACATCAGACCACTCCGGTTAACCATTAACTGGTTTGTTCCAAGCTACCCCGTGTCTCTCTGATCTTCACTGGATTTATTTTTGAGGTTTGTTGTTCAGCTTCTAGAACAAGGGCTTGGACTGGACGAAAGATTTCTCTCGCTTATTACAATAATGAGGTTAAAATGGAGCCACAAGTATCACAGTTCACAACCCTACCAATACGATCCCTGAAGTATTATTAACAAAGTACTCACTGTGCATACGTCTTGGTGCAGCTCCGTTACAGAATGGTGACACACTATTTGTTTGTTGACATCAGCTGAAAAGCGACCTGATGGTGAAATAGCTTTATGACTCCAATTTAGTTTACTGCAAGTCATAAGCTGCTGTAAAGAAGCAAAAGATTAGATATGTTTTAGTGTCAATAGAAAGTAAACTACACCAGTGTGAAGCGTGTCTGCTGTGTGCTCACCCACTAACCTCTCAAACGTGAGATCTTTTTAAATTTGCATTTCATCTCGAACGTATTTGCTCAAAAGAACATTGTTTTCTGACAACTTTCACCAAATAAACTCATGACATAAACGAGCAGACGCTTACCGTTCATCTTTCAACACAATAACCTCCGTTGTCTGCAGCTGAGAATCAATTCCACGAGTTTCCACATCTTCCCGGTTCACTGTCTTTGCTGCAGTCTGCATCTCAGCAGACGCTTGCTTCTGTCAGCTTCTGCTTCCTGACTGAGGAGAAGAGTCGTCCCAGGAGCAGTGAATCACTCCGGGGTTTTACTGTGTGTAATTACAATAAAGGCGGTGAGTAGTTTAGGAGTGGCACACACATGGCATGTCGTTATTTTGCTTGTGTCTGAGCTGAGATTATGTGGGCCGTCTACTTTCAGGAGCTGACATGTGTGAACAAGTTGGGAAAGGCAAACCTGGTCCCACAGAGCAATAAATCTTCATGATCACACTGATATTTACTAACCACTATTGTTGTTTGTATTTTGACGAGTTCTCCATGGTAACCACAATGTGTATGAGTGAAAGCCTCGGCTGTGTCTTCCTCTGTGTGTGTGTTCGTGTGTGTGTGTGTGTGAGGTCTCCTTCTTGTTCGATCTCTGACACTGTCACAGTTTCAGAAGGACCTCACACACCTAAACCTGAGGTTTCTCATTGGAGAGCAGTTTTGTAAACGTCAAAGTCCAAATGACAGAGAAAGTGAGACGCTGCTCCTGCAGTGAAGCATGGAGCCAATCAGAAGGCCTATTAAACATCAACCTAGATCAGGGGGGTCAAACAGAAGACCTGCTTTTCTCACTTGTGAGAGAAACTCTTGAGATACATTGAATCAGATTATCAGATTTGAGCTTTTCCAGAAAACTCTTTGGAACAAAATGAAGATCATTAGAAAATACGCTTTTGACGACACAAAACAATTTTTCTCAGTGGTTTGTGGTTGTTTTGGTAGAAACGTTTTACTGCTGCCCATTTCATCTGTCTGCTGGTGAAGTGGAGGGCTTGCCTCCCACAACCCAATACGACGAGGACACATGGAAAGGAGGCAGTAATCATCTACCATAACATGTAGAAACTGTGTGTGTGAGAATGAGGAACACACACTGTATGTTGAGTCATTCTTACTTCTGATGTCTGCCTTGGTTACTGCAACACATTAGCGCACACTGAAGCAACAGACGATCCTGTCACACTCTGATGGGCCTACAGTTTCTCTGTGACTCGTCGAAATGTCTGGATCATTCTCTTTTATAAGTACAATTATTCAGCCACATGAAAGGAAACAAATAGAGCTTTGTAATGAAAATGTTCTTGTCATTACCTCTAGTGTCAGTGACTCCCTGGACCTCCTCAGTATGACTTTCCAATCGCAGGCTAAACTTTGTAGCATGAAGTTCTCACTACTGTCAGAAACACATTGTAATATTGAAGGACTGGGTTTTCTTTGAAATTTTTACAACCAGCTTGGTGTTTTGGCCGGATTTGACCTTCTTGCGGGCCGGATTTATTCCACAGGCCTTGTTTTTGACATCCCTGTCCTACAGCTTTAAAATGCTTTAAAAATCATTCGATCTCTTAGTGAAAGGGTTAAGTGAATGAAAACACTTTGATCTGCTGGAGAAACATATGTCACTGATTGTTCAAAAAAGTGGCACGTCGATTTTGCCCAGAAACTCATGAGAACGTCACAGTGACTTCCCAGCAGCCCTCCCTCAGAACACTAATGGTCTCAGGTAGACCTTTAATACAAAGGACTGCTTGTTCCGTCCTGCAAGACTGGACCGTGTGCAGCGTCGCTACAAATGAAGGACAAGAGAAGACAAAAGGACCTGAGCACCAAGCAGCATGGGCGTAGGCGTGCATCAGTAAAAGAACTGAAGTGTGGAGGAAAGGTTTTGGTTTTTCCAGCTAAACACAACGTGGGAGAACGGAGACGAGCGTGGAATGTCCTGTCAATAAAAGTTGCTGTGGATGTTGCACGCTTATAGTGAGTCAGCTGTCTCTCTAGTTTCTGTCCGTATTTTGTCCTCTGTGTGAGCGGCTTGGCCTGGTCTGTAATGAATCTCAAAAGAACAACAGCAGCTTCATTGTTTCGACTGAGAATGTGCAGGGAAACCCCGAGCAGGAGGTGAAGACAGGTTAGGAAAGGGAGGAGAAGAGGAGAAAATGGAGGTGGTTTTCAGGGAAAAGCAGTCAACTCAGAGAGACACTGTAGATCTGAGGAGATAGTGGTGAGAAGGGTTAAGGTCACTGGATTAGTAGGGCCGCACCACTATTGGATTTCTTGATAACGTCCTCAAAACACCCGGCAGTCGGACTGGGTTTGGAAAACACTGACTCCATGTCATTCCTGCTGTCGCTTCATGCAAGCAATGAAAACACAGACAAGAGAATCCTGTAAGCTACGAAAACATCTTCGTGCATCCAGAAATGAAACATTCAGGTTTATCCAAGCTTATAAAAACAGCGTTTCAGTGTCCTACACAATAGAACCACTTGCCTTTAGAAAGCATATCACATAAGCACAGATATTTAACTTTTTTTTTTCAAAGTGAGGTGAGTGGTAAGATTCCGACATGGTACGCCATGTTGAATGTTTTTTTTAATTATTTTTAAATTATTAAACTATTCCCACAGTATCTCCAGGTGTTTCCTGATTCATGTGGATGATCTGTATTCTTGTCACAGTCCTGCTGGTCTTATGCAGTGTACAGACTTAATGGGCTCATATTATGCAAAATTTACTTTCTAATGGTTTTCTGACAGTAATAATCATCCCCATACCTGGAATGACCCCCAGAAGTGAAGAAAGTTTGTTATCTCTCCCCCTGGCTTGTTTCAGTTTTTAAAAAGTGTGTTGCTCCAATGAGTCAATCAGAAATCAAACCCCATATAAAGTCATAGGGGGTTTAGCCAATCACCATCAAGGTGGGCCTGCCCTTTGACTCCTCCCACAATTAGGCAGCTCTGCTCTGACACATGGCACCACAAGAGGAAGTACTTCCTCCACTTCCCAAGATGGGCATGTGTGGGCGGAGCCGGTCCAGCTCACACAGACACAGCAGATTCTGAATGCAGCTTCTATGATCCAATATTGAAATGGAGAAAAATTAAAGAAAAGCTGGATTTGGGGGAATAAACTTTGAATACAACATTTTTGGATGAAGAAGATCCATGTGAAAGTGTGGAAAAGCTGCATGACCTCTTTAAATGCAGCATGCGTCTGATGGTTAAACTGGCTTCCACAAGTATTTTCAATTCAATTAAATTTTATTTCAATAGCGCCAGATACAACACAGTCCTTTTAAGGCACTTTATTACAGAGAAAAACAATTGTCAATTGTCAAAACAATTCCACGTGAGCAAGCAAGCTTCATGTTGATGAGAGATGTTAGAAATAGGGCTGTCAAAATAAATACAGGAATGCAGATTAATCCATCATCGTTTTAACACAATCAACAAGAACAACTCAAAATCACTTCAACTTTTTTAGGCTTGCTGTCACTAAACAGCACATTAGTGTCATCGATGGAAAATTTGAGTTAAAAAAATACCCCCCGAGATGGAACAGTCGACCCATATAAAATAACATTCTGCAGGAAGGAGTTTTGTTTTCACTGAAGCATTTCCAGCTTAAAATCAGTCATTAACATGAATCAAACGTAAGTCAGAGATTCTGCCGCCTGTTCTCAGTCACAACATTTTAAATAAGAAGCGTTCAGCTCTCCTTTAAAACAATGTCAACAAGTGAGTTTGACTTAGTAGGTGCAGAAATGTGGATAAGTATTTGTTTTGAAAAAACAGAGATGTTTTTGTGAACATGAACTATGAAAGGTGTTTAATAAACACGTTAATTCCAGACATGTTCCCTTCTATTTTGAGCCTGTTTGCTCATACAGACATTTAATTAAATTTAATTTAACAGAGATTAATTTAAATTAATCCACAGCCCTGTGATTAATCTGATTAAAAGTTTTAATTGTTTGACGACATGAGTTAGAAATGACAGATAACTTCAACATTTCAGTAACTGACGTCTCTTATTTAGTAGTTCAGTTGCAAAGCTATGACTTAATTATTGTCCGGACACAATTGTTGTTGTAGCCTCAGCGTACAGATGTGATTAATTATAAGGATGAAGAGCTTTGTTTCCAAGAGAAATCCTAATTTGTAACACACGATTGTTTCTTCACAAGTGTATGGTTGTCTGTCTGTGTGTGTGTTTGCCCTGTGATGGACTGGCGACCCGTCCAGGGTGTACAGTCCCCTCCCTGTACCTTCAGTTAGCTGGGATCCATTCCAACGACTGTGACCCTGAACCGGTCAAAACTGTCGAGATGATGGAAGGATGGACGCCTGCCATTTACTGGAACAATCTCTCTTTAACATCAAACACCCGGCGGCACCACGATTTGTGCAATCCAAAGAAAATTCAAGAAGATTCCCCAATTCAATGGCTTTTTTTTTTTTTTTTTTTTTTGTTCCAGAGAGGAAGTCTGGAAGTCAAGCTAACATCTTCTCCCTGTTAGAATAAACACAAAACTATGGAAACTAATCCATAAATCCAACTATCAATGTATAATACATATGAAATGAAATATCTATGAAGATGCTGAAAAATGTATCCCTATATTCAGTTGTACCAATAGTGTGATAATGTGATTAAACATTGTCTTTGTAGTAGTTGATAAAACTCCACCCGTCATCAAGATTTACAGCCTTGGCATCTGATTTGATATTTCTGTGTTAAAGGGTCGTGACCCAGGCCTCCTGCTATTGTCTGCTCTGTTGCTCTAACCTTCATGTTAATGATGATGACGATGATGACTGAGTGGTTGGCTCTGTTTAAATAAAAGCAGCTGCCCCGTGTTTAAAGACAAGGAACTGGCGGCGTAGACAGAAATGTTCACTTACAAATGGTTTGTTTGTGCATGCGAGCCAGTCTGCACGGTCCCGGAAGGTTCACACTGGCAGATATTCACTGCTGCAAAATTTTGAAGTTTTCAGTGGTTATGAGGTTCATGTTGACAAACTCCTGCCAGAGTGGAAAAGATTGAGGGCAGAACGGGACACGTTGAGAATAACATGCGTATGCAGGGTATGCACACACCGTGTTTGTGTGTGTGTGTGTGTGTGTGTGTGTGTGTGTGTGTGTGTGTGTGTGCGGGACAGAGATGGCACTATATCCTAGGTTAAAGGTTTGTTCTTGCCTTGTGGAGAAATGCTCGACTTTAGACTATTGATTCCATCAGTGTCGTTTGAACTTTTCAGTCTGTGCCAGGAAATGCGCCGCACGCTTCTTTAATTTGGGCTCGTCAGCTAAAACGGGGCATTTGCTGACCGATATTTGCTTTTATGATGGTCAAACAGTCCTAATTAAACACTGGCGACCTGAAGCCTCTGTTTTTCTGAATATGAGCCTCAGTGTTGCAGGTGAATATTTCTTGCTCCTCGACTGTTAAATACTTTGATGATTTCAGAGACTTGAGTTCTTCGGACTAAAGTGTAAGGAGTCTTTGTGGTTTGTTTTTGTGTGTGCAGGGAGCAGGGGGATCTCTCTGACCTGTGTGTTGACCCCCTGCCGAGTGATCGGGGTTTGTATAACACTGATGACCCTGGGAGCCATTGGAGCCGCCGTCTGGGCCGTAGGTCAGACGCTGCCCTCACACAGACACACTTTATTCAAACATGTTTAACATGCGCACTTGTTTTATGTCGTATTTCTTCTCAATGATGTAAAACGAATCTGAATCAAGTGTTTTAAATGGACTAAGCTGATGTGCTGTGATTTGTTACAACCCTGTAGTTACTTATTGCACGATGGAAGAAGACACCGGCTTGTACGATGGTGAGAAAGAGAGACTTCAGTTCAGGATTATTATCACAGAAACATGAACTGCTGTTTCAAATGAATTCTGTATCTTTCCCTGCAGTCCAGGTAAATCCAGCAGACCAGCGTCTCCGGGTCTTTGACTCCGCTCAGCGGAGGTGGCGTCAGGTGTGTTCCTCCCCGGCCAATGAACTTCTCGCCAGCATCAGCTGTGAGGAAGTGGGATTTGTGAGGTGAGACGAATGTAAGTGAGTAAATCTTGACGTGGTGCGACGTGAGGCTGAAGCCTGTGTGTGTGTGTTCCCAGCGTGGTGAACTACTCGGTGGCCTCTGTGCCAGAGGCCAGCGGAGACGGCGGAGAGTTTTTCTGCGTCCGACAGGAAGAGCTCAGCTACGGCAAGAAAATCAAAGACTCCCTTTTCCCATGGTAACACACACCCGAGCGGTTTACCGCGTACCTGACACTGTCCTCTCTGTGGGTCTTTATGCTTTCACTGGTTGAAACGCTTTCTTAAGTTTGGATGTTTTTTTTTCTTCTCGTCCTTCTTTGTTCCAGTGACTGTGAGAGCAGGGAAGTTCTCACACTGTTGTGCCAAGGTAAGACCTCGACTCGGGTTCTCCCTGACACACTGGCACACTTTATACACTGACGCCTTGTACCCCATCTCCATCTTTGTCTTGTATTTCCTCCCTCAACTTGTTATTTGTGTGCGGTGCCTCGATTGTAGACTGTTTTACTGTCATTTACCAGGTTTAATTGTAGTTTCGTCTGTCTCTCGACAGACTGCGGCAGGCGTAGCTTTGCTGCAGACCGCATCGTGGGCGGTGTGGACGCCAGGCAGGGCAGCTGGCCCTGGCAAGTCAGCCTGCAGTACGATGGCGTTCATCAGTGCGGAGGATCCATCATCTCAAACCGCTGGATTGTTTCTGCAGCTCACTGTTTCCCAGAGTACGTCAGTCGAAAGACTCTGAAAATGTTGTTTGGTGTACATTTCCTGGCATTCCTGAAGTCTGACCAACTTTCCCGATAAATATTCTTCTATTTATCATGTTTTCCACATGTTGTAATACAGCTACAGGGTTTAGTTTGCTCCAAGAACACAACAAAGAATCACCTCAACATCATTAGACGTGTGTTTTTGATATGTTTTATTTCTTTTTCTCAGGCGATATCGCTTCGTTAACCGCTGGCGTGTGCTGCTGGGCTCCATCTATAATAAACCCGTCAATGCCAACGTGGCCGAGGTGAAGACCATCGTCTACCACAGCAGCTACCTGCCCTTCGTGGACGCCAACATTGACGACAACAGCAGAGACATCGCCGTTCTGGCGCTCACTCAACCTCTTACTTTCAATGGTAGGCTCCGCCGTTGTTGGTGTGATGATGGGAGGAGGGCAGAGGAAGGACTGAATTTCAGTTGGTAGGACAAAAAACGCTTTTGTCTAACATAATTATATCAGGATTGTATGACATCCTGCCGACAGTATTCATGTGTTCTGCAACAGTCTTACAATGCAGAAATACAAGTCAACAATACAGTAATGATAACAAATGTTATTTACTCGTCTTTACTTTCTACTGAGTTACTGAAGATTTTATGTGAGACTGACAAAAATGACGGAAATGAAAGTTGATGCTGTGGTATTGATATGAAGCAGTGACAGTAATGAATTACTGAGATGAGGATGAGGTTTATCATACACTTCATTAACTTTGACTTTACATGATCAAACCGTTTAAAGTGTTCAGACCAAGCACAGACATAGAGACTGGAAAATCATTGTTTCTGCTCATTCAACAGAAGGCAAAGTTGTGTTTAACGTGAGCATGTCTGACATCTAGTCTTTGGTGTCAATGATTACAAAATGATCCTCCAGGCCGCTTTGGAAAACGTAACACTAGTTGTTTAAAATTTACAGACCTGTCTCTTCATCTTTGTCTCTTCTGTAATTTGTAATGTTGTTGTTAAACTTACAGGTTGATAGGCATTTTCCTTAGAGCTGCACAAAGTATTACAACTATATTATTTTCACAATAAAGGCATGTGCAAAACACATATCACAAAAACTTCATTAAACTTTGATATATTATGTTTCCATGCATTATGCGTGTCTCCCATTTGAAAATGACAGAATTTTGTTTATGAAAGAAAAATGCGAAAACACAAATGTCAATAACAATGAGAACTGCTGACTGCAGTGGGAAGCTAAAAAAAAAAGAAATCTGAGACAGTCACGGCTCAGTGTAAAATAGCAGCAGGAGAAAGAGCACTAGTATTTTTCAAAAAACAGTCTCAAAGCACACAGACCTTCACATCTTTAACTTTTTTTATCCACCTCAGATCATATGATCATTATCACGATACTCTACAACATTATTGCACATGACATGTTTATCTAATTATCTTAGTGAAGGAGGTAAAAGAAGGAAAATAAATTTGCAAAACAAAAGATTCAGGAACAACCAAAGACTGAAAATCACACCAGGAAGTGAACCAGTAATATTTATAATGAGTACTAATGGCACTAACTTTATGTGTTTATAGAATATATCCAGCCAATTTGTCTCCCGGCGTACGGTCAGAGACTCATAGATGGACAGATCGGGACGGTGACCGGCTGGGGGAATTTGGGCTACTATGGCGAGTATATGTTTTATTACTGGTTTGTACTTCAAAATGGGCCACAAGTGAGTTTTTTTTTTTTTTTTTTTTTTTTTT
>OMNM01030436.1:39020-54533 GCA_900302745.1 Parablennius parvicornis
TAATGGGTTTTTTTTTTTTTTTTTTTTTTTTTACTCACAATAACAGGATTTGTAAAGATATTTTTGAATAAAGTAATTACTTTTGTTGTTGATTGTTTAAAATGTCTTTTTTCCCCACAGCCCATTTAGCAGATGTTCTGCAAGAAGCAAACGTCCCCATCATCAGCGATGCTGTCTGTAACGCTCCGGATTACTACGACAACCAGATCACCACCAGCATGTTCTGTGCCGGCTTTGAGAAGGGAGGAACGGACGCCTGCCAGGTCAGAGTCCAGATCGCAGTGTGTCGCATTTCTGACGAGGAAACTCAAACGTCCCGTTGACCTCCAGAGTTGACCTCCAGAACTCATTTCATGATTTCAGGGCGACAGCGGAGGTCCCTTTGTGGCAGACGACTGCCTCTCTAAGACCAGCCGGTATCGGCTGCTGGGAGTGGTGAGCTGGGGCACCGGCTGCGCCATGGCCAAGAAACCCGGCGTTTACACACGAGTGTCAAGATTTCTGCCCTGGATTTCTACAGCCATGAGGGTGAGAATCAGGATGATTTGGATCAGTTCTCATGTTATGTATTGTGCTTTATTGTTTGTGTACCTCTGACATCACATCATTTGGAAAAAATATGTATCCTGAAGTGCCTCCATCGATCACAGATTCGTTTTTTCCTCTTTTTTCCTCCCAGAACTATCACAACTCACCAGGTGTTCACAAAATGGCCCGAACTTGAGGCTCCTGCATTTATGTTTTGACTCCCTCTTCTTCTGGATGACAGTATGGATAGAAGCCCCCGGTGACACTGTGAACCTGTCGGTGACACCCCGAGGGGAATGAAAGGATCTGACCTTCCCCTCTTCTGCTTTCAGACTTTCCTCCTCGCTACAATATTGCATCAAGGAATTGCTCACTTTCCGAGCTTTAGTTGAGTATTCTTTATCTGCCAGAGAGCCTTCAAGTCAGTGGAAAATAATCTTATCATCACCTACATGAAAACCTTGTTTTAAGTTGCTGAGATCCTCGTCGTATGTTTTGCTCTCAGATGGTGGTGGCATGTGTACATCTCAGTGTTGAAATCAGACTGTTAGAGTTAGGCAATATCTCTGTAGGATGTGGTTCCGAAGGGTTTCCCTGATGTTGGAAATCAGTTTATAGACACTTCCAGCATAACAACATATAATTCACGACTTCCTGTCCAGTTTGTACGTTGCCGTCACACAAAGTCACCTGGAATCAGCTGCAGCCCTCCAAAAGCCTCAGATCGAGGGTATATGGAAGAATGATGGCTAAAAAAAACAAATATGAAAATGGCTTAACGTCAAGATTGCTACTGTTCAATCATTACTAAAGCCAGGAAATAAAACATTTATGATCTCATTAGAAACAAACAAAATATGCTTCATATATTCATAAGATAAACAAATCTTTGAGTTTAAAAATTGCCAAAAATAAACCCCTAAAACACAAATAATCCAGTTGTTACTTTGATTGAAATAAAAAGTCAAAAGTCAAAATAATGTTGGAATTACTGCTCTTTTTTCTAAGATGACTCTTGTGTGTATATTTCAACTACACATGAGGTAAGAATTTAAAATGTTAGCAATTCACACTACATACGGTATGAGCTAAAGCTTTTTAATTGTTCATCTTGTGTAAGGCTTTGCTTAAGGAATTTTCCACCTTGTTTTATTTTACCTGCCTGCAGGCGGGATCGTTTTACATCTATGGCGAATTTTCAAATTAGTGCTGCCTTCTAACTGCGGAGAAATTCAAGACTTTGTCCAAACGCGACACTTTAAGCACTTTGCCACAGTCTTGTGGAGCTAAGCAATTAGTTTAGCTATTGAATATCCATGAATAATGATAATGAAGACCTTAGTGCACAGAGAAGGAAATGTCATTATATAATTACACTTGTTTGATACATGCCATGTTTTTTTATATGAACTAGCACAAAGTTGTAATTACCCACACAAGGTACATTCATGGACATTGCCTACATAAACCGTTAAAGACGGTGCTTATTTTAAATCAGCCTTTTGTTGTTGTCTTGTAAATATTAGATATTTTTTTGTTAGAATTGTTAGTTATATAAATGATCCACAAATTCCAACAACTGGAGGTGCAATACAGGCTACAATTGTGTTTTTGAAAGAAAAGAAAAAACACCTATAATGATGTATCATACAAGAATAATCACATGACACAAAAAGAAAACAAACAATAATTTCAGCAGAGTGGATTTTTACATGTGTCTCGGATTACAGTGGCATGATGATGCAAAATAACCACGGGCACTTTTTTTTAATGTTTGATTTACAATGTGTATATGTTTGTTTTTTTAAGATACCAAAATAAGAGAAAATACAATGTGAACATCAGCTTTTTTTTTTTTTTTTCATGAGGAGTGCCTGGGCAGTATCTGTATGTGCCTGAATGAAAGTGACGACATTAACACAGCAAGCCTTTTTGGAAGAGAATATTAAATAAAGTGACTGGATGTGAACCGTGAAGGAGATTCTGTTCAGTCCAATGAGGCTCACTCAAAAACTGATGCATACAAATGTACTGAAAAGTCCAGTTTCAACCACCACCTGCTTCCCTTTTTACCGAAGTGTAAAAGGTGTTTTACATTCGGAGGAAATGCAATGTGTCGGGAGGAATAGGACTCAAGTGTTGTATTGAAATAAAGATAAATTAAAAACGATCAATGTGAACAATTCGTCATTACAGAACAACAAATGGAAACAGAGAATTGTTTTTCCAACACTTTTTTTAATATGAAAAATATTTGTCAACATTGTCCATGCAATATACACATTGATAAACACATAAATAGATATAAATACCGAAATAAACAACACAAAATAAACACTCAAACGTGTCTCTCTTGTGGTAATTCAGTCTGTCCATAATCTGCTAAAACAAACACACCTTAGGATTTTTATGTGAAGAGGAAAAAGACGTGATGAAGAACTTCAGTGGGACTGGACCACAGTGGCATAAACCACAGAGTTGTTTTCTCCTGTGCTGGAACTGAGGAGAAGAATCAATTATTAGTCATATAATCATAACTGGGCTGCCCGTTGTGCTTTCTTTTTTTTTTTTTTTAAACACTTAACCTTTATGTGAAAGAACAAATTCAAAGTCAAATCTGTAGCGGACATTTTGAAGACTCCTATAAACCGAGACGACTTCAAAGGCAGTTCTTTGAGGTTAAGGCCTCTCAAAATGTTTTCTTTCCTGTTGTAGTTTGTCTTCCACCTTGAGAATGGGTTGTATTGACTATCTATTGACGGTTCATTTACAACTGGTCCATCTGTGTGACGTTCCTTAAAGCAAATGGCTTTTGCAGCCGGAGACGTCCTTCAGTCTGTCTGTTGGTTCCAGTGCTGTGAGGCCTCTGAGAGATCTCTTAAATAAGGTTCCCTCGCATCAAATCCAAAGTCTCTTCTTCATTTATCCTTCTGAACCTGCTCATCACCAAGCCATCAACCAAAGTTCCACAACAAAATGTGCCTCTTCAAATGATTCTCATTTCACCAACAGACCATAAACCCACCTCTTTTCTCTCCTGCTGTCATTGATCTGAGGTGGAATGCGAAGGTTTTTGGGTTTGATGGTCACTGTGGAGTAGGTAACCTCGTCTTCATCTGATGCAAGAGCCTGAGAGGGAGTCAAAAAGTCACTTTGTATTGTTAGCGGAGATGTCCTGCTGCGTTCAGTATTTACCCGGCCGTGAGGGTTTTCCTGTGCAGGAGAATAAGGTGGAGCAGAGGATGGAGCCATGTGGACGTTGGCGTAAACCGAGTCAGATGGATCCTCGCTGGCCAAAGACTTAGACCCTCTTCCACTGAGTCTGATGTCTACCAAGGTCTGCTGAGGAGAACACAGCCAGCCTGTGTCTTAATGCAACATAAGACCTGATATCTTCATAAAACATCGGGGAAAAGAACATTTTAAATCTTTGCTGGGTTTCAGCAGTCTCTTGTTGGATATACTCACTTTTTTGTCGGCAACATTCTTCCGTTTCCTCCTACCAAAATGACATTCAACAAAATAAATTAAGAAACATTTGTACTTGGATATTGATAATTCAAACTTTTTGCTTCGTCTTGCACATTTTATAGAAGTTGTAAAATACTACCAAAGCATAAAACTGATAATTCCAAAAAGGTCACAACCTATTTTAAAACACTGATAAAGGTGCTTGTAATTGAGTTGATTTAATCTACTTGAGTGTATTTTTCAGGTATCTTTATGTTACATTTGTGCACTACTTTCTCTTAATGCAACCACAACACCACAAGGCGAGACACTTCCTCAACTCTACGCAATGGCTGCAAAATTGCAGGAAAAGTCATCATCTGACAGTAAAGTCACACCAAGGTTCCTCACTGTTCACTGACTCACCAGAAAAAAAGCAGGGCAATCACCAGGATCACAGCGAGAGAAACTCCTATTCCAGCTAACACTGGGAGGGTCTGGACACCTAAGGTGAGAAGACACAGAGTGAGTTCATGTTGGAAATAACATTTTATCCAACTTTGAGTTGAGTAAGAACACAAGTAAAGGGAGTGGACATACTGGAGAGGTCATCAGTTTGTCAAAGGGCAAAAACAGAGACAAAGCATGGACCCTGGAACGAACCGTGCTGCTTTATCTCCAGTGTTAGAAGCACTTCAGTGGAGTTGATTGCTCCCAGACGGTTTGTGGCCTTGCAGAAGTAGAGCCCAGAGTCCACGGCCTTCACCTTTGGAAGAGACAGCACCGGTCCAGAACCCACCTGGAGCAGCGAGCCTGAGCCATTCAGCCGGTACCAGGTGTATCTGTGGGCTGCAGGGTTGGCATCACTGCTGCAGGATAAATTCACAGGCCTGCCCTCATTCATGTGCTGCGCAGTCACTGACATAGAAATGTTCCTGGGAGGATCTGGGAAAATAAAAAGCGCAACAGTTCACACGCTCTGTGGGGCACTCGTTACAAATAGCAATAATTTCCATTGGACCTAATTTCACATGGTGGAGCAGTGGTTCAAAATGGCCTTCTGTGGGGAGTTTGCATGTTCTACCGGTGTGTGTGTGTGTGTTGGTTTTCTCTGGTTAATTTGTTTTCCTCTTAAAGTCCAAAAACATGCATGTGAGGTTAATTGGTGACACAGGATAAAGCGGTAGATGATGGATGATTGGATGAATGGATGGATGGATGATGGAAGATGGATGATGGATGGATGATGGATGATGGATGATGGATGATGGATGATGGATGATGGATGATGGATGGATGATGGATAATGGATAAATCAAAGTGAAATTAGGAACTCAAACATTTGTTTTCGTTCCTTCATCAACAAGTTTTGATATCATATGAGACATTTTTATCACTTTCCATCAAATCAAATCCCGGAGCCATAAAACACACGTAATAACAGATCACAGCTTATGAAGTTATTCATAGAATTCTTCTAAATGTAAATTCATGACATTTCATGACTACTACTTAGAATAAGTTCCGCTGTTTTAACTTTTGTCTTTTTTTTGTTGCCAACTTTAACTGATTCAGCTAGTTCGGTTGTTTAAGTCATTTTGACCATTTTGTTTCTCGCCATGTTAACCGTTTCAATTTGACCTATTCATTCTTGAAAGTTCCAAAAATTTGAGAATATTTTTTCTTATTTGAGCCAGTCTGGATTTTCTAACAATTGTAGCAGTTATAGCATTTTAACCATTTTAGTCAAGAGTCTTTTTGAAAATGAACACGGTTTGCATTTTTTTTTTCTTTAAGATAATAGGATAAAATTGTTCCACAGATTATTCTCGGAAAGCTTCAGAGAGCCAATACAGAGGAACTAAAAAGCCCCAAGCAGGTTGCAGACCCCTGGTCTAAACTCATTCTGATAAACTAACGACAGTCACAGACGACCCAGAGGAAACACTGAGTTTGGAGCATGTCAATTCTGGATTTGAGAAGTTGTTTTGAAATAGTCTTGAACGTTCTGTTTCCCCGGTCTTAAATGAGTGAGCTCTGCAAGGCTAAAACAAACAGAGATTTTCCCTATTTCAGAACTTCCTCTTATCCCCCTGAAACTTGTGTAATGTGTCCTGACACCATATGCTGAATGGAAACAGATTGACTTACTGGGGTGTGATACATTTGAGGAAGTTGCACCCTGGGTATTTTATTTCTATTTGATGAAGTGATACTTTTGCTGTGATGATTCAGCATATGGATCTAGATTCTGAGGTTACTCACACTGCACATCGAGGTGAACCTGAGTGGAGTTAAAGAGTTGGAAGCCCCCCCGGCTGACGTTGTTCCAGGCCTGACAGTGGTACTGTCCTCTGTGGCCGGGCTGAACGTTAGAGATGGTGTGGAGCCACCCTGAGCTGATAAACTGCCCGTCTTTATACAAGCTGTATCCACCCGGTTTCACTTGAGGGCTGGCGTTACTGCTGCAAACCAAAGTCACTGAGCTTCCTTGGATTATGTCTCTCTGTGGACTCAAGTAGAGACTGACATCCTCCGGAGCATCTGAACATTAGAAATATCAAGTTTAGGTAAATTAATAAGCCAGTTCTGCGATTTAGTCATGATGTATTGTGTTTCCATGTTTCACTGTACTCACACTGAACTCTGAGAGCCACAGGCTCAGATCTGACTGTCTCTTGTCTGAAGACAGCACAGTGGTACTTCCCAGCATCTCCTCTCCTGGCCCGAAAGTCAGGATCTGGCACCTGCTGTCCGTCTCTGAACCAGACGATGTATGTCGTGTCGGAGCAGCCTGACTCACAGGTCAGCCTGACACGATCTCCCTCTGTCACAGTGCTCGGCTGCACCACGATGGTCAGCTCTGACACAGACACACAAACACACTCAGCTCCACGTCAACTCCGCAACAACACTAATCATATGTTGATTCATCACCTCTCACAGACAAATAAGCCGGCGATTGGCTTGTCCAGCTGTTGAGCATCGTCGAAAAACTAAAGAAGTAAGCTCCTTCGTCGGCCAGTTGAACGTCCTTGATCTGCAGGTCACAGTTTCCCCACTTGTTGCCTACGTATTTAAAGTGATCCGAGGCCACATAAAGAGTAGAGAGGAGAGACAGCCTCCTGCTGCCAGACACGTACTGTGCTTTGGACCAGCCGGTTGATCTGACTATATGACCAAAAGGGTAGTCATACCGGCAACTTATAAGTGGTGAAGCTCCTTTTAGGACACACTGATCTGCAAAGGTGACACTCCAGTCTCCACACCAGACGACTGTAAATAAAGAAAAACAGTCACTTAAAGAAAACTGCCGCTCCAGAATTATATGAAAGAGACGAAAATGAAACAATTCAATTATAAAACAGGATATGAAAAATTGGAAGTTTCAAACTTTAAATCAGAATTAAATTAAGAATGAAACAACCATCATAGATTTGACCATTTCAAGCTTTGAAAAAAAATTGCTAAATGGGCGTTATAAATTATCTACACATTATTGAGCAGTCTTCCCACTATGTATTGTGTTATTTAAAACAACAACAAAAATAGACTAAGTGTATAAATCATTGATCAGATACAATCATGAAATAGGGGTTTCTTTGCCGACGCTGTTATAAAAAATACTATTAAAATGCCACCTATCTTCATAATTAACACATTTTTTTTGTATATCTCATTGAATGTTGACAAGAAAACATAGAAACGTACAAATTCTCAAAACATAGTCCCTTTGTTAAATTAGAAATGGTTTTCTTTACCTGGTAGGATTAGCAGAAAAGTTAGAAATAAACTTTCCATTTTTAAAGGGAATCTGAAACACAAGACATGTTTAATGTTATTTGACATTCTGGTTAGATGAGCAAAGAATCATCACAGCATTAACAGTGCATGTACTCACCGACTGATAAAAACTGACTCCTTGCTCTCTCTTTGTGTTTGACATGATATTTTTTTGTATGAAAAGCAGAAGTGGACAAGCCCTTAGTTTTCTTCCCCTTCAGAACGTCACATATTCAGAGAGCTAAATATGAACATACACACAAGCGTTTGATGGACGCAAACTGTGTTAAGGGGTCGCACACGATTTTTGTCCATGCTCCATTTCTGGAGTCCCGGCAGCACGCATTCCTTATTGTAACTCATCGATCCTGAAAATATTTCCATTTCTTGCTGTGGCGTTCTCATCCTTGTGGTGTTCTCATCCTAAAGTAGTTTATATTTCACCCCAGGAGTTCTGAGCCGTCTGGCTGTCTACAATGTATTTGCTTTGAAATTGTGATTGTTCAGTTCGGGAGACAGAGGATCTCCTCACACAACTGCCCAGTCGACTCTGGCGCATGCGCCTTCGGCGCGCACAGTCGCGTACAGGTCGCGTGGTCACAAAATTTGGGCTGCGCGTGGTCGACTGCAGAGACGTCGGAGCAGACACTCGCGAACGGGACCGGATGATGATTTTGACGTCAAGCGTACCCATGCGGATACTCGCGGACATGGTAGCATGAAGGGGCCTTAAGTTGTTTGCTTTTTCATGATCGTGTAGTTTTTGTGTTTCATTTGGTTTTGTGCTGCTTTATCAAATGTCACATTTGGTACATGAAGTCCTTACAAGAGGTACCTTTGCACGGCAACCGTTAAAGTTTTCATAACTCTTGGTGATGGGCTTTGATCCAAGATGGTGCCAGGGATGGCCTCTGCAGTGTGTTGGTACTCACTGTTTTGTCTTGTTTTTTTTTTTGTTTTTTTTTTTAAATTAAATCAGTGTTTAGTTGGTTTTCCAGGAGCTCGTACACCAGAGAAGAGCTCATGAACATCAGGGCCACAACCCCAAAGGTCTCACTTCCTCCTGTTGCACTTTTTACCTTGTTTGTTCTACTGTGTTTCACCAACGCCATGAAAACTAATTCGGCAGTTGAAGCAGGATGTTTCAGAATGTTAAGTAAAAACTTTTGGGGTGTTTGAATATGTTTCTTTGTCTGGTCGTATTACAGTTGCTACCAAGTAACTAACACTAGCTCCCGCTAACTGTAAGAGCAACAGTTACGGTTTTTCATATCATACTGAATTCATCCAGTATATCAGTAAGGCAGAGCTCCACATGCAGAAGGAGTGGTTATTTCCCCACAATGACGTCACAAAGGGAAATCTCTGAATGACTAGTATCGTACACATTTCCTAAAAGGTGGAGCAAGCAAGTGAGGGAGATGACAGAATTTCAGTCATACACAGGCTAGGCTTAGAAAGTCCATTTTTATCCCCTTAATGGAATACCATTGCTGTCAAAATTCAGATTTAAAAAGTGCTTTAAACTTTTTAATTCATGGACAAATATAGCAATAATGTAATCTCAAGCTTGAGTGCATTATTGAATATTGAAGACTCAGAGACACAATGTGCACTAGAGAGTTTAATTGACTTAAGAGTTATTTGCGGCTCCGACCCCGGCGGAAGACTGCTGTTAGTAGAGCTGTGTGGTCGATGCTCGAGGTTTAGTCTCCCCCTGGAGCCTGGACACTGGTGGTGGCGAGATGGAGCCGGATGCTCTGATGATACGAATCTCTCAGACGTTGGGGAGCCCAGCGGGTCCACTTGAGTGACTGTGGAAAGGAAAAACCCCCCCTTGGGAAGAAACCTTTGCAGAACCCGACTCAGAGGTGGCGACCTTCTGCTAGCTGATAGGTGGGCGAGGCGGATGGGCTGACAGTCTGGTGGGTGCAGCTAGATGATGGTGGGCGAGAGGTCACAATCCCCGGTGGAGAAGGGGTGGAGGTGGGTAGACAATGGATGGTGATAGGTTGGCTCACCTTAACTCAAATTGTACCCGTGAAAGTAATTCATGTCATCCAATTACAATGAACAGTTTCATCATAACTCCTTTATGCTGTTAAAATAGATGTTGAAATAAGAGGCAGAAATTCAAACATGAGAGATTTTTGGTTGAATAATTTAAAAAAAAACAAATGAAGGCACCGACAGCCCCAGTTGGTATGACAGTGAGAGATTAGGACACATTCTAAAAGTTGAAATACTTTGCCACCTTGTGGCAACTGCAGAACTGGCACATTCTTGAAACAAACAAACCAGGCATTAGAAACGAGAGAATACAATTCACTATAAGTATCCAGTTGTAGAAACAAAACAAAACATCCGAACATGATTAGCAATCAGAAATGACACCACACGACAGTTGGAAGCTCTGAAACAACCTAAATGAATAAAACAAATTCAAACAGCTGCATGGGGCTAATAAAGAAAACAAAACAAGTCAAAATTTTTGGGAATCAGGTTTCATTTATTATAACACAATGTGTTTTTGATTACCTTAACCTATATATTCTCAGTTATCAACAAGATTTATCTATTTGGCAAATTGTGTCAATAGTTTGTCCACATTTGCAACAATGTCAATGATGAAAGCAGCAAACAGCTAAAACTACTGTATCCTTATGCTGCATTGCCAAAGCCTCAAGCCCCGACAATTATGGTACTGCCAACATTCAGGATGCAAAAAATGCAACCTGAAAAAAAAACCAGAGCTCACTGGGGAGTCCTGTGAAAGAATCCCAGAGGAAAACATCAACGAGCCAATCACAGGACAAATAGAACCATATTGGATTTTGAAACGTCCTGATCCACTAAAACAATTGAGAACAAAAGTCTGCATTCCAACATGGAGTCAGGAAATTGAGATGATGAGGAACCTCTTCCAAATGAAAACCAGTGAGGTTAAAGAGGAATTGGCAGTCCTTTCTAAGGAGATAGAGGAAACAGAGGAAACAGAAGAACCATGATGACGCTTCCAAAATCATCTTGGATCTTCAACAAACTGTGACGACTGAAAAGGAAAGGAAGGATGCAACCAGGGAGAGTCTAAGGGTATTTCCAAATAGTACCTCCTGTCTCCTTTACTATCCACTTTTCCTTAAACCCGTGGATGCCATCACAGGGTTAAGGAAAAGTGTTAGGAGACTTCACAAAGGTGTTAGGGAAAGGCGATCATGTTGTTTTGACAATCTAAACGCACTTCCACCAGGTGAGTAATAATAATCCTACGGAGTAGGGGTAAAGCCAGCAACATCTGCTGTGGTGAAAAAAACGAAACCTTTCCGAAAATGGACTGCAAAAAGCACATTTCTAAAATTTCCCCCCGTGGCTCTAAACGCTGATGTAATCGTAAATATCACAAGGTTTGAAATGATATGAAAGAAAAGGAGGCAGCCAGGCTATGAGGAACTGAAGTGAAACTGCTGCCAAGTGAATAAAGCCGCGGTTCCACTGCACAGAACGTGCCGTGGCAGAGCAAGGCAGGAGAGTACCATATGGCAAAGCTCATCCAGGCCCAACTCTGTTGCGCGGCTCCACCACAGAAAGTACGGTCAAAATGTAGGTGGGGTTGTGAATGACGCAGGGACGTGTCGGGCGAAGAACATGGAAGTGGCCGGCGCCCCCATCTGTGAGCTTCGTTCTCTGTAACACAGTATAAACTTTCTCATTGTAAACAGCAGAGTCCAGCTGCTGCTGATTTTTCACGTCCGCCGCTTCTGAGAGGAGCGTCTGCACCTCGTCTGAACACCAGGGTGCCGTGTCACACGCGGGTGTTTCAATAAACCAGTTAACAAAACAACCCGTGAGCGCAAAGCAGCGTATGTAAACAACAACGGGAGGGTTTAATGTCGATGAAATATTTTAAATATTGCAGGCAATCAGCAGACAGCTTTGTCGCTCTTCATCACAGACCAATTCCTCGATGCCAGGTACCTCAACGGATGCATGATTAAAAATCGTAGTCCTTGGTTATGTTTTTTTCTGTAACATCCACAACTTTTTCAGTGGAACCACACAAAAACCCGCCCTGCCTCGTTCCGGCACAAATAGTGCGGTGGAACCGCAACCAATGCAAACCCAGGCTAAAGGAAGTTATAAAGGAAGCACTGATCCTCCTTTCCTTTGCTTATAGAGAATTCGAACAGTTCTTATCATGGCCGCCACTTAAAACACTTCGGGGGCTAAGGAAAAGTGGATAGGAAAGGAGATAGGAGGGACTATTTGGACACTTCCACAGTGTAACAAAAGAGCACATTGCCATACTGGAGAGAAACCTGGAGGTGTCCCACAAGGACAAAGAGGATCAGAGATGTCAGTTTGAGGAGGACAGGTCCTGCCTTCTGACTGAATGCGTTCAGGTCACAGAGCAACTGGACAAGGAATGAGCCACCCGGTGAACAAGGAGAACACTCTTCTCCAAATAATCAGCTCT
The DNA here is from genome assembly GCA_900302745.1 of Parablennius parvicornis. Lineage (NCBI taxonomy): Eukaryota > Metazoa > Chordata > Actinopteri > Blenniiformes > Blenniidae > Parablennius > Parablennius parvicornis. The sequence goes on from OMNM01030436.1 coordinate 51,256, forward strand.
CTGAAAGAGAACCTTGAGCAGAGAGGGAAAAAAAAACAACCACCTCCACGAACAGCTGACTGCTTTGGAGAAAGAGATAGACGGAAAACAGAAAAAGACCAGGTCTTTTTGGACCGCATTCTTTTGAAGAGAATGAGATCCGAGTGGACTGACAGTCCTTCTGCAGGCCTTCGCCCAACTTCGACACCAGCTCCAGAGCCACGCCACCCACAGCATCAAATCAAGGTGATGGATCCAAATATGGAACAATAATGACAGTTTCATGAGACAAAAAGAATATGTGCAAAGATTTTATATAACAAAATACAAATGAGAGAAAACTGTAATATGTAAAAGTTTCAAGGGATTTACAAAGATTTCACCCCCCCCCCAAAAAAAAGCGAAATACAAAATACTAATCACAGACATATAATATTGATATCCGTTAAATATGGAGGCTTTACCAGGTGTTATTGAGCGTCATTCACTTTGAGCAACAATGACTGAGTTTTATTGTCCCTCAGCAAAGATGTCCTGAGCTGCCTGAATCTCCAGGGCTGGAGGGACGGCGTGAAGCTTCACACTGCCCTCTGCGTACCGTCGACGCAGCTCAGTTCACCTGACAAAGTTCCTTGAACCTTTTTATAGAAAGATACTGACATTTTCAGACCATGTAGAAAATATCTTACCCAGTTCTCTAGTTTTAAATGCTTATATTTGCATATTTTCCCACCTTTTAAAATAATCAATGACTTTTTAACTCTTTATTGGACAAATGATCATATTTGCTTCAATGACACAGTGAATTAGGAGCTGATTGTGTTGAATTTTTGGAATTTAGGTGTATAATAACAAAGCATAACACTTCTTCCAGAAACATTCCAAATATTGATCACACTGTGTTGCTCCTTTGCATGAGAAAAGCAGCCATAGTACACATTAAGCACTTAAAATCACCTGACTGATGATAATCTTATTAATGGGGGTATCATTTTTATTCACAGTGACGATAAAAGTGACAACAGATTAATTGGGGACAACCTTTGTTGGATATCTGTTCATCTCATTTCTTGCTTTGTCCACATCTGGTCGTGGTGTCAAGATGAACAGCAAAAACAAACAAACAAACCCAGACATCATTGTCCCCTTGAAACTCCCTTCAGGTCTTGGGGATTAGTATGATGTGTGTCTGTGGGGAGATTGAGGTGTGATCTAAATCTAAACAATCTAAACACAATTTCTATAAAATATGATATAAAACATTAAATGCATCAATATTATAAGTTTTTGTCAATCATTGTAGATTTGTGTGTTTGCAATTATGATCTTCAGTCTTTTTTGTTTAAATCAATCCCTTATTCTAATGTGAAACATATTTTTAAAAACTGCTCTGAATGTTGTTACCATGACAACAGCCCGTCATCATATATGAACAGGCTCCTCCAGTGTGATGTCACAGTAACATTGAAGCCAGAGGTTATGATGTTACAGTGATATATAACCACCAGAGAGTTCAGCACCAGACTTGTTACAGTCACCGTTTCAAACTTCCAGCAAAGGTTCGACTAGTAAGAGGATGACCCATTTTCAAGGACAAACGAACTACAGCAGCAGAACCATGATGCATCCCCATCAATTTCCACAAGAAATCGAGAGGCTGAGGAGGTTGTTGGTGCTGGAGAGAGGAAGGAATATAGAGGAAAGGCACAAAGTCTCCGAGCTTGGCAGAGAGCTGGACTACACCAGATCTGAGCTTAAAAGGCAAAAAACCCTGAAGGAGATGTTCATCAACAGGGAAAAGGAGGCAAAGAAAGAGCTGGAAAAGTTACGGAGATTTTCCAACCCAGAGTCTCTCAGCACTGCAAAGCTGGCCTCACAGGTAAGACACATTTATTTCTACAGCAGTATTCTGATGAAACACGTTCAAACTCAGGGAATAAGAGCAGCATAGCAAATAAAGTAGGTCCTTTATTAAGATAAAGGGAATAACATATTTCTATTATTTATTTTAGGTGCAGAGTACCATCAAGCAGAAGAAGAAGAAGCTTCTGCAGAAGGACTATAAAGAGCTGCAGGTGGCCTACAAGGTCCAACAAGAGACGCTGGCAGCTGATCTGCAGAAGGAGAGGCAGAGAAACAAAGCTCTCCAGGAGGAAATAGACGAGCTTCAAACCTCACATCAAGAACTCAGATCCAAGCACCAGGCTGAGATCTTGGCAGCGAGGCTGGAGACCCAATCCCTGCAGGATGAGTTGGACAGACAAATCAAGTCCCACGCTGAGAAGATGTCCGAGGACCTGCAGACCATCAACCTGCTGAGAGCCGAGCAGCATACCCTCCATCAAAGGTTTGCTCCTTTTCAAGCATTGATTTTTAGTTTTGTTTAACAGATATATTTTTTAATTCATTGTTTGTTGATCATGTTCCAAATAATTAAACTATTTCAATTCAAATTCAAGGTTGAACGAGGAACAACAAGTGGAGAAGGACTATGTGGGTCTGCAAAAGGAAGTCGAGAAGCTGACGTTTTTGTTGAACCAGCAAATGTCCGCCAACAGCGAGCTCTCGGCCGAGATCCAGGAGAGAGAGGAGTGCTGGTCTCCTCATAGAGAGAAGAGGACACTCCAACAGACGGACGAGCTCAGCCTCCAGCCCATCCAACCACAACAGCCACAGCAGCAGGAGGCCATGCTCACCATGCTGCAGCATGAAGAACAGCAGGAGCAGGAGGCCATCTCGGTGCTATTCAATGATCCTGAAGACCTGGAAGAAGACGAGGCCTCGGAGACATTTGTCCCAGAGGAAAAGATGAAGGCGTCACTCTGGAAGAGAATTCGTCACTTCCTGGGTTTGAAAAAACCAAAAGCCTGGAAACGTTACAAGTGAACCTGAACGCTTCACCCCCACACACCTCTCCAGCAATGACTTCAGGCCTTTTTTCCTTTTTTTTTAAAATAAATATAGCTACAAGCAGCTACTACTCATTTAGTTTTGATTTGAAGGCCACAAAGACCTACTGTTCTTCTCATGTTGTTTATTGTTTAATTCTGATATTATTGCATTTTTAAGGTTTGTTTGTTCTCCCATACTGTTATAACGAGACACACACTGTTGAAATATAATTATTTTTGTTCATTTAAAGGTATTTGTTGATTAAATACCTAAATTACTTTTCTAACAAGTTGCTGTGTTCCTAAAGACACTCAAGATCACTGCCAGTAGAAACCACAGTTTCAGATGGATAGTTAAACAAATATATATTTGGACCCTGCATATGTTTTGATAGCTCCAGTGTACTG
>OMNM01030437.1:0-12616 GCA_900302745.1 Parablennius parvicornis
TTTAAAGGTGAAATGATAGAGGCAGAATTTGAGGATCCGTGTTCACCTTTAGGTCCTATAAGCCGTTGCAAAAAAGTGACCATGAATGATTTGTCTTGGAAAATGATTTACTTTGAAAGTTTAATCAAGATACAGTGAAAATGCTTGTTTCCCTATTTGGCATTTAAAAGCAGGACATGATAAAGTAAATGGCTGTATTACTACTGTACAGTAGTTGTATTTGTCTATGAGGTTATGCATTTATTTACACTTCAACATCATTAGGACGTATTTGAAGGGCAGCCGACTTTAAAAGACAATGTTAATATTATTATTATTTATGTTAAATTATGGGTGAATACTGTGATCTTGCAATTGTAAATGAATACAAATGTACTATCCTTCATAGCATTAAACGGTATCATGCATGAAACATCAGTAACGTAGATTAAAGCATCAAATACAGTATAGTTAAAATTCTTGTACCTAAAAGCATCACTAAGGAAATCAGATAATTTTAACTCTTAAAGATAATCTGTACCTCACCACTCACACATTGCACTTACAGTAATTTAATACCAACACAAACTCTGCTTCAGAAACAAAGCCACCTCGTAATATTTCTGGAGTTTTAAACTTGGATTCTATCATTCAAACTTCTTGCATATAAAGCAAATTCCAGTCGGCTCAGTCAGTGAACAAAACCTGTGTCTTTTGTAGCCTGGCACACAAGAAGTTGCCCTGTGGAGTGTGTTATTGGAAAATAATATTTGAAATTATTTTCCAGGTCGCTGGCTTATCTCTTGGAATTTTTCCATCTTCTGTGAAAAAGTTCTGCAATTTGAGCAAAACAAACAGAAACGCACTCATCTACAATGACTGAAATTTATTTTTACTGTTCCAAAAACTGACTTTCCATTTTTCATAATCACTTCTAATAGATAACAATTAAACCTTTACTCTGCATGAAGGACAATTGTTTTTCTGTTTTATGATTCAGTATTCATATTGTTCAGTGTTCACTTTGTTTCTTTCATAAAGAAATACAAAGAAGAGAGAAACACCGAAACACCTGGAAATGGTGAAAAGACAAATAACGATCAAACATTCTGTATATATGTATGCACTGTGTGAGTGTGTCTGTGTGTGTGTGTGTGTTCAAATGAGCAGTTGACAAGGGGTGGAGAGTGTATCTATGGCAACGGTCTGGTCCCCAGCTGTCATGGTGGAGAAGAAGAAGATGGGTGCCATGAACGAGGAGACCACTTAACCTCAGCTGCTCCTCAGCTTAGGGGAGTCAAGATGCTGTAGAAACCCTTACAGAACCTCACTTAATATGTAGACAAGACAATAACCCCCCTTTTTCCAGACAAAAGATGACTTCAAACCAGAAAGCGGAGAAGCAAAAACAAAACACAGAGCTTCGCAGAAGCTTCTTTTTCATGGTAGAGTTCACTATCATGAGCTCCAATACAGCAGATGGAATGTTTTAGGGGTACGAGAGGGGGAAAATTGGAAATAGCTAATTCTATCTGGTTTAACTGGGGAAGTGCTTTTAATTGTTAACTGTTAACTTCTGATAGAGGGATGCCAATTTGCAGCAGATTTTTAACTCTGCTGTAACCATCTGCCGGAGTTACATCAAACCACGCAGAGTGAATACAAAACGAGGAAACGAGCGAGCATCGGTTCTTGTGTCTAGAAATGCATGTTTGAAGCAGGATATGCTTCAAGTAGTCACATTTAAGAATCTCGGCTTGAAAATTAATAATTTCTGATGAGACCAATTTACTTTCTTCATGAGTAAAGTGAGGAAATATTTAAAATGAATATATCTCAGTCATCTTGGAGTTAGTAGACTTCTCTGGCACTTTTTCTTTAATAAAAAAAAAAAAAAAAAAGTTTTATTCCCTCCATAATTCCAGCTAAAGACATTTACAAAGCTCAGCCTTCTTCAGTCACGACCACTTCACTTGTAAACCATTACAGAAACATCCAGTAAGAGGATAAATAAAAGCAGGGAAAAGCACAGCATGACAACATCCCACCTGCAGTAGAAAAAAGTGAATAATTTGAGGGTCTTGGGTCGAGCACATTGGATTGTGACTTGAGCGAGGCGAGCGGTGGGTCTGACAGGGTGTCGTCGTGGCTGTGACACGTATTGCCACTGACAGAGGTCAGGGGGTCAGACAGGAAGGTCTGTTGTTGTGAAGGAGAAGCGGACTACATTGTTCGGAGACTCGCTTGCTAACCTCCCTGACTGAGCAGCGACGGCCTAATCAGGCTTAGTTGGCCGCTGTCTGACATAAAAAAGCACAAGCTCCTCCTGTGTTTTCTCCTTTATCCACTATTGTCTCTTTGTCTGTCACTGTCTCCATTTCTGTCTGAGATCTGTGAAGATGTGAAGATCTTCTATGAATACCCCGAACTTTCTCCAATCTTCTTTTCCGGCAAACCATCAGTCTTTTTCTATCTGCCTCTTCTCTTTACATTTTCCCTTCTGTTTTTCTCTCACTCTACATCGTTTTAAGTCTATCCCTCTGGCGTAAGCATCAGTTACTCTGGCTTTCTCTATGTGCATCTATTTGTGTGTGTGTGTGTGTGTGTGTGTGTGTGTGTGTGTGTGTGTGTGTGTGTGTGTGTGTGTGTGTTTGCCTCAGGCCATCCCATGGGAGGTTTCACAGGCTTTAGAGGCCAAATGAGGTGTAAGTCTATTAAAGAGGCAAAGGCAATGTGCAGATTTCCCAGCATGGCACATCATTGAAGTGCACTTAATTTCCACTTGATCAACAGTAGATGTGTTGCAGAAGTGAGTGCGGAAAGACTGACAGGTCAGCATCAACGCTACTTCTCTGAGTAGCCTCAGATGAACTTACAAAGGCCTTTCAGGCCATTACCGAGCTTTACATTAGAAAAATATCCGACTGCATCAATACGCGCGGCGCGGTCTGAGCTCACTCTAAAACACTGTCAAAGTTTGCACATAAATTCAGAGAATGACAGATTGGTGCTGCATCTCCCCGCAGTTCATTTGCAATGGAGATTCTGTTGATAACTATTCAATAGAAACAGGAGAAAACAAGCATGTTTGTAGGCACCAAGTAGCCTGCTGTTAGTGTATATGTGCCACCAAATCCCATGAAAGGACAGAGAGATTAAATAGGCCTGTTTATTCATATGAAGATGACAAATGTGGCAGGCTGGAGGAAAACGAAAGGCTTGGAGGACAAACTATTTGTTACACGAGCGCCTGTGGGTCATTGTGTTTCTTATCTAAATCAGGTCTCAGCCCATTTTCCGACCCACAACACCAGGCCAGACGCATGCGTTTCTTCTTAACCTATTTCAGTTGTTTAGGTACTGTTTTTAATACATTTCTGTGCACCCTCTAAAACAAGTAGCACCCAAAGAAAAAACAAACAAACCTGATGACACACGGAAACAAAACTATGTAAACCCATTATACATATTGAGATCAGAAACTGCTGTGAGTAGATCCAAAAGTCTGTGCATTGGGAGCAAAGTGACATGAGAACAGGACTAACTAGAGTCTGTCAAGGCTAATTATAGGTGATTCTGAGTGTAGCTTGCACTGCTAAAAAATTTAATTTGCTATTGATTTGATACTTAAATGGGCTATGTCCATTCCTATCATTACCACCTGGAAGCGGAGCTGCCAATACAAAAAGACCACGGACTCCTCTCAGGGTGACTCCAAAAGGCTGTGAGGGAGCTTTTGTGTACTCAGCACCAAATGCAATTGCAGGATACAGTTTGCAAAGTCAAGCGTGCTTCTTCAAAACTGCATGATATGACAACACAACGTGAAATTTCTGGTCCATGCACATCCTTTATTTCCACCTTAAGGAACCATGTGATTGAAAAACATAGAAATCAAAGGGCTCAATCTTTGAGAAAACAACCCTAAAGGTTTTGATTAGATTTTTTTTTTTTTTCATAGACAGGAACCTTTCAATGTCATTAGTAAATGCACATTAGTGTCCAGGTTTTGTTTCTCACCCTAATTGTGTCCTTAATTGGAGTATTGCTTTTGCATAGACGTCAAGAGGATTAGGCGTTATCTCTATACATGAACACTGCATTCCTCAACACAGCCCTATAATGAACCCAGTTTGGTTCCTAGCTGTCTGCGCTATGCCGCATTTACCACTCTGCTGGATTAAGCTTCTCCATCTGATCAAGGGCAATTAAAAAAAAAAAAAAAAATTCCACTATAGCGTGTATGCTCTGTTGTGCTAATGCCAGACTTTTCACTGTCATTTCAGTGTGTTTACCGTAATCCTTTATCATATTTTGTTTTGTCTTCTTCTACTTACTGTCTTTAATTGGTGGTGCACATTTACACCCTGATAGATCAAAATCATTCATCATTTTTCTCCTAAAAAATCAGGACTCTTCTTTTAAAAAGGATTATTACCACTTATCCTCTTTGTTTTTCAGTCTGTCTAATCAACATATGTGAAAATAAACAACTATTGGAACTGTAACAGGAGGAAAAACGCAGCATGATGCAATTTACCATGTTTTAACTAAACTTATCTCTGCAGTCCATGTTTGGAAGAGATGGAGTGGATGGAAGCTGGCCTTTGGGTCCAACAACATAAGATGAAAATCAACATATATTAGTTGTAAGTAATAACATCCCATAAAATGTTATTTCTTTAAAGTCAGAAATGTCATCTTAATTAAATTGGTATTTTTTCGGTTGCTATTTCGCAACAAATACAAAATATTTTAAAACATAATAAATGATATTCATTAAAGGATGGGCTTTTGGACTATTTGAGGAAACTGAAACATCTGTTGAAACCTATACAGTCTGTAGGTCTGTCGGTCTTTAGGTCTGTAGGCGTGTTCATCCGACATAGGGAAACAAGCAAACATCAGAAAAAGAAGGCGGCAGCAGGACAACACAGACTGAAACCTTCCTGAACTGGACTTTCTTTCAATGAAGACACAAGAGTGCTGTTAACCACTGCATCGCTATACTGAAGTGTTCTACAGATGAAGGGGAGAGAGAGAGAGAGAGAGAGAGAGAGAGAGAGAGAGAGAGAGAGAGAGAGAGACAGAGCCTGAAGGTTGTAAAAACATCCGGTTGCTGAAAAATGTGCAGTATTTTTTTGATAAAGCGCTCAGATTCGATAAGCAAAACCATTTTACTGGGAACAGGATTCTTGTAAGTAATGACTTTAACAGGGTCGCCCATACATTTGTTACATCACCCCCAGACTACTGCACCTCTCTGTAGAAACACAGGACTGGATCAGTCCCGCAGGCTGTATTAAAATCAACCTCAAACCTTTTAACTGGAAGGAACACTGACGTGAGCCTCCTTGCGTTGGATTCCAGCCTATTTTTAGAAGTCATTGTAAACAGTCACTACCAGTTTTCAAAAGTTTGAAAGCTGTGGCAACATTTCATTCAGTTTACATCTCATCCAGAGCACTGAAGTCAGTGAACAAACTTCTCCTACAGAGCCAGGTTAAAGAAAACCCTTGATGATTAAGCTTTTTCTGCTGCTGCCCCCAAAATTTGGTTTAGCCTCCCCTACCCAAAACATTTTTTCACATATAGTACAGAAAACAATTATCATGTTTCATCTTTTAACCTATTTCATTATTCAATGAATTATATATAAACTGGATCTGATATCAAGTTTTGACAAGAGCCTTTTCTATCATTTCTAATGTGACATTTTAGGCTAATCGCTGTATCTAAATTGGTCGAATCATGGTGACATAACTATTTTATGCACTATGTCGCCATAACCTGTGATTTGGGGAAACATAAAAATGACTAAATGATCCTTCGGAGAGTGACATAGGCAATCCGCAGCCTGTCTAAATTTTAGCTGAACCAAAAAAAAAAAAAAAAAAAAACATCATGATTTGACACAGCACCAGATTTACCTGAGACTCCTTCAGACCTCCATGAAGAGAAATTCACATCTCTCTATTTCCTCTGTCTGAGTTCTGACAGATTGATTTTATCCACAACGATGGAGGTTAAACAATAAAGACAATAGCTCCCATGGCACTGCACATCAAAGTCTGTTTTACACTGGTGTTTTGTTGGAGAGACGTCTCACAGCAGCATAACATTAATATCAGGCCCATGACAAGGCAACAATATTTGGTTTCTCTTTATTTCTTCCTCATTGGCACTGTAAATATGGGATGATCGTATGAGTAAATTTGAAAGAAAAATATTTTGACGTTGACCATAATAGAATTATTCCTCTCACATTTTTTTTTTTGCTTATCCGTAAAATACTTGCATCTAACCTGGTACTGGATCACAGACATTCGAGTTTAATTTCCTTATTTCAGTATTTCCTTCTTTGGGATTAATTAAGTATTTCTATGGTATTATGTTCTATTCTATTTCAGTCAGAAAAGTTCTGTAACACTTTACAGACTTTTCCTGTGGTGGAATGAAGAGTCCAACATTGAGAAATAGTAAATGTTTGAAAAATTCGGACATTGGTGTATTTTATAAAGGCGCTTATACTACTGCCATCAAATGGAGAATTTCTCTAGAGCCTGTCTTGGCCATGTTCGTGGTGGCTGAGGACGGCTGTGATCAGTAGCCCTGCTCTGACCTCTTCGGGCCCATTTCACTGATAGACATTTGTCACTCTGTGGAGGGCTGTGTGTGGTAATAGATTATTGACCACCTCAGCAGTCCCATCACTCCGTGCACCTCAGATCCCCAGTACGGCCACCTTTATCACCACTCTGAAGCCAGAAGAGAAGACGGACAGCAGCAGCATGAGGAGCACATGTCATGATAAATGAAAAACTGGTACTTCTAAACCAGCACTGAATCACGCTACATGCATGTTAATTACCTTTTTTTTTCCCACAAAGAAATCCTCAGAATGATTATCTATCGCTGAATATCGAGATACGAGCAGGAAAATCTGCAGTTGATGTTCAGGAGTCTATGGAGAAAGTGCATCTATGTGAAAGCATTGATGTAAATGGGCAAAAGTCGACCCCCTCCCTTCAAAAGACGATGCAAAACCGGTCCGTCTCTGATGAATTAGGAGGAAAGTAGGTCTTTTCCTCCATATTGTGGGTTTTGTGTTTTGGCACATTCTGGGGTCCTTAATTGTATGATAATTCATCTCGGAGCTCTAATTTACCCCCTGCCAGTCGTTTTAAATGTTGGACCATTTTGTGAACCAGCACTCAGAATTAGAAATGAGCCGATGGCTCAAAAAAGTGTGTCTTCCAGCAAAGGAGCATATTTCTACCCATATTTTTCAGTCATTTTTTTTCTACATTAGGGCTTTGGGCAGATGAGTGCCCATATGTGGTGCTTTCTAAGAGGAAAACATTGCTTTAATGTTCGATGTTTCACAGTTTGCACTTGCTTCTCTAAAAGTTCAATAATTTTCACTTTGAATCTTTTGACTTTTGTTTTATGAATAAAAGAAGACACTGACATTTTCAAATAGTGGTACATAGAAAGCAAAGCTAGCTGGAAACATAGTGCAGAAAATTAGCACGTACACATAATGATTCAGAGCCAGTGCAGTGTGATGGTTTTGATGTGGCATGTTAGGTCTGCAATATGTCCCTCTCCAGCAATTCATATAATAACTACCTGCTGTTCGGATTCTTGGGCCCTGTCTGTCATGTGATTGGGGGACATTTAGGCTTATTTTGCCATTGCTTATTTAGCCACGGGAGGCCTATTAATTTCAGCAGGGCCTGTCCTCTCCAGGGGCGATTGCTACCCGCAGCACGCACGTCCCATTGTTTAGTTCCATTTACATCTGTGGTCAATGAATAATGACAGCTCCAACACAGCAAAACACATACTTGCACACAATGTACAGAGAAGCAAATAGACACCCGAGCATGAATACAAATGTAAAATGTGGGATTAACAAAAAATGTAATTCCTTCAACTTTGTACGTTTCATCCGCAAAACAAAACGATGATTAAAAGCTGCATAATGTGAAGCAAAGCAGTAACTTCCCTTTGTGATTTTCCTCTCTGTTAGAAATGCTGCTGGTACGGCTGTTATTTTGGCACTCTCCCAACCGTATTTGACCCATTAAATTAGCCACATTGGTTGATATGGTGCCATGCTAATGTTGAGGTTTTCTCTCCATCGGGTGCACAGACTCCTGGCACACGGCGTTTCGCGCTGGCTGTGCAAAAGAGGCTGTGCCACTGCTACCACACATCATAGAATATTAACCCTTTTCTGTTTCATGGCAAATGCACCAGATGGCACAGCACAATAACAGCTGTCAATTTCAAGGCAGTGCCTCTTTGGTGGATTTTTCCCCCCTTGCTCTTTGGGACGTTGAGAGGATTTTTTAAGACATAATAAGCAAACTGATGTGCTGTTTCAAATTGTAATGAATCAAATGTTAGAGAGAAGCAGAAAGCGTGTTTCCTCCCCGGGAAAGCAGGGAGGTGTTACGGAGCGGGCGCAACAGTCAGCCTCAGCGCGCAAAAACAACGCTCGTATGTGCACACACATGCAAAGTGTGATGGAGTCGCGGGTAGAGGATTTTGCACATTGAAATGTAAGACGCCAGGTTGAGGTTTCCCCTCCTTGCACCCGAGTGATTGTAGCAGTCATGAGACGAAGTCCCTGGTGCCCCCTCAGCTGCCACTCCGGTTAAATTAAAACTGAAGACACCAAATACATTCCTCATTGTGGGTCTAAAATGCAGGAAAGCTGCATTTGGCCCAAGCGGTGGCTGGGGAATTGTCCTGCTCACCAACGCTCATTCGGCTTATTTGCATGATAAAAGGTGGAGTTGGGAAGAGCCACAAGCCCTGGGCCTTGGTGTTTTTTTTTTGTTTTGTTTTTTTCCAATTTCTTTACCAACATCACTTCTCCTTCATCACAGGAAAGTGATGAAATCATAGCTATTAGGATTGAACTTAACAGGCTCCCCAGCACAGGGAATTGCCTCTGTGCCAGTCGCATGTCTCCACCAACATTTGTTCTTGCTGAACATGAAAAAGGCAGTGTAGTTTACATGCCTTTGACTGTCCCGTCATTTTGCAATTTGCCAAGCAGAGCTTTCCCTGTTGTGTTTTTGAATAGTGCCATTTCTTTGGCACTCTTCTTCTCAAGGGGACTCAACCCGCTTTGAGATTACAAAAGTGAAAGTCTCTTTTATAGGTCAATCAACTGACTCTCTGCAGCTGGAGTTATGAAAGGCAGACATAGACTGTATAACTGTCACAGAGGTCATCTATCCCTTTCACGCTGTGCTTTGTAACTCAATTTCCCACCTGGCTTGAGCAGAGGGTGACACACAGAAGTCAATTCCAATAGCAACTCCCCAAAGTGCACGTCCAATCGAGAACTCTGCAGTTTAACCCGAACGGACTTCATCAATCGCAAAGTTGAGGTAAATCAATTTTGAATTGACCTCCGTCCCAGAGCTCTTTCAGGGGACACTGCGTTGTCTATACGAGATGGCTGTCCGCACCTGACTCCGCTAAACGAATCTGACTTAATGACATCACACTGGAGCGTAAAACGACCACACTTGCCAGTGATCCTCGCTTGCATTTTCAGAGTCTGAAAACCCTTTTTTTTATGCCACAGGTTTTCTTGCCCAAGGCTAAGAAAAGAGCAGTGCAGTCAGCAGGAGGTTAGATCTATACACATCTCCTGAGATCTCATCCCGCTGATCAGTGTAAGAACTCATATAATCCCGCTAATGTCTGAGTGCATGTCAATAGAAACTCTCACCGAGACAAAAGTGCCCTAATTAGATAGTGAAAGTGCAAACACACTTCATCTCTGCATCTGTGTGTGTGTGTGTGTGTGTGTGTGTGACGGAGTGAGCGTCAGGGAGAGGAGTGGAAAACAGGAGATGATGAAAAGCTAGTTAGATGAAAACAACAGTGGAACACGCACTTCAGTGAATTTGCATGAGTGTATTGTCTATTTGTAATTTTCATAATTAGCAGTATACCTTTCGCATCCACAAACGCCTTCTTCATATCCCCCCTGCCATTTCTCCCAAATGGTATCCTCCCCCTTAAAGATTAATTGAAGCTGGGATAAAACAAAATGGTTCCCAGGGGGTGGCCCACTGTTTGTTATTCATGTGGGTCTGAAAACAGCAACAGTAAATCCTCTAAGTTGTTGTTAAGCTGGGGATATTACCATATGTGTGCCATTTCCATAGACTGACAGCTCCCTCTGGATCAACTGGGGACTATTGATCTTGCAGCACTCCATTTCAAGTTAATTGTGCTTGAAATGAGGTCCACACTCCCAGGCATACCTTTGTTTGAAAGGTGGATATTCATTTTTATTTGGCAGGATGTTGATATCAGAGACACAGGATATATTCCAGATTTCGTTTATGTTTATCCTGCAGAAGCAGTTTCTCTTGCAATGATTGGTCAAACAGTCAAACACTGATAATAGGCTAAGAATGCCTGTGCTCAGTTTTACCCATGTATTTCTCTGTTGTGATTGGACAGAATTATTGCTCCTCCTCCCCTGCCAAAGAGAGCAATAGAAAGAGCAGGACTATAGTTTTGTCATTCCGTAAAAACATGGGGTATTTACATGTAACAAAGCAGTTGAATTAACCAAGTTTAAAGAAAATATGTCGAGAGCACAGTTTCTTTTTCTTTTTGTCTCAAAAATGACCTATGGTTTAATGAAGTGTAATGTTTTATCTCTGTGTTTCAGACATTACACAAATAATATAACATGTATATACAGCAGATTTGTTTGCATGTAAGAGAGACTGCACTGTGGATTTTTACGATTTATCAATTCTAGAACAACAAATGCAATAGAGGCATTTATTTCTGTGCAAAGGTTATATACCTGACTGTGAGCGGAGCTGTTTTCGTTGCACTTCCTGATACAAATGAAATGATTTCCAACTACTGAAAGCGCTTTGTGTAAAGAAGGTACTTTCCCACCAACTGGCCGGAGCACAAACAAATACCTGAGCCAGAATTTCATCTACTCACTCCCGTGATTATTCAAGTAAAAGCCTAAACGGGGAACTTCGAAAGCTACTTATGCACAAGCTCTTAGGATTTTTTTTTCCCTTCTCTGTCCCTTGTTTAGTTTTTTTAATCCTAATCACAGTGAAATTGTCTACCCTGAACACTTGCTCCAGATTCACAGAAAGGTGAACTTTGCTGCTGGAAAACCCCGCAGGAACGCTGAAAGTTTCACAGCTCTGTGGCTACTGTACGTACAGTGTAATCCCTGTCATGATTAAGTGCAAATCGGATTAGCATATGTGACATATGTGTGTTTTTACAGCTACTTTTGACAGCTCGACAGAAACCGAGTGCGAGAGGTAGACTTCCACGGAATGAAGCAAAGTACAATCTCATTAAGACAAAAGAGAAAATGGCGGGGTAAGCTCTGTTGCAGCCCAAATACTGCCACTCTTGCTGATTAAACCTCTCAGTCTCAACTGCATCATAATCCTGCCTGGAACTCATGGAGGTGGATTCCTTGAGAGAAAAAAAAAAACCAAAAAAAAACAGCTGAAGACGCCAAGCGAGTGTCAGTCCCAATCTGCGAACAATCTTTGAATATTCCCACTGCTCGTTCCTAGGAGGGAAAGACCACTTTGCCTGGACGAGGAAAAGAAATTTCTATCTTCCACAGTAATCATCCCTGCTCATCTGAAGCCCCTGACTGTTGCTGTTTGCAATAAGAGACAACAACAACAAATAAAAGGTGTGTGATGGAGGATATTAGAGGGGCTAGTGCATAGAGGCAGGATTTAATTTGCATGGCAGATTAGCCTTGTAGTCCCACTCGTGGGCCCACAGCCTCCAGCGCAAAGTCACTCCTTTTCTCCTTTCTCCCCAATCACTTTTATTCCTTTATTAATAGACTCTCATCTTTTCAAATCCATTAAGGCAATTGAGCAGGCCCAAAATTAATCTGATTTCAAATCCAGCGTTAAAATGTTTAACCAGTCCTGCTGGTTTCACCTAATGGAAAGTCCAGTGTGGCGAAAAGCAGATGGCAAGAACACTTATACTGAGGATATATACATCTCTACCCACTACACAAATGCAAATAGGCAATCACTCAAAATTTCTAATGTGATCAAGAAATTGGACTGTGTCACACACCGTTTTGTTTTTTTTTCAAGATATTACAATATATTGCATCAGCATTTACACAAAGTTAAAAAAAGAAATCCCTGAACATTGTATACACAATAAATACATGTTACATCTTCCAGGCTACCTATTTCCAAATCCCAAGGGAACGGAAAAAGACTGAAAGAGAAATAGAGAGATAGGGAGAAAGCACGGCTGGAGGCTTTTTGGTCTCTGCCCTCTGCACACTGGCCTGACTGGGGCCAAGCTACGCCTCAGTGCCCCAGCGAGCCTCGGCTTTACACAGGCAAAACACACATACACACACACACACACACAGAGGAAACTTAAAGAATCCAGTTCAAACTAAAGGGAATTCGAACATATTCCATCTTGGTAGGGAATGTCATTTGATATGTATTGAACTCAGGCAGCGTTCATCCACTGGGAAGTTTGGCAAAGCTTCTCTGTCAATACAAATCCAAAAGACAATTTCAGTTATTGTGCTGAAACAACACATTGGAAATCTGGA